>JANZLC010000007.1:26515056-26536982 GCA_026413385.1 Erythroxylum gracilipes | reverse complement strand
TCTATTTCTCATATATTGAATAGGAGTATACAGCCATATATAGGACATTACAAGTAGGAATTTAAATCTGGAAAGTTATTTAAAGCTATCTAATGTAATCCCTTAATTTGAGGGATTTCAAACTTATCGTAGCTTATCTATTTACAGGCTATCTATATCTAAGTATATTCTATTTACAGCTGTTTAATATCTCAACAGATACTACTTTCATATTTGTTGTTTTGTCTTCTATGCTTTTTCTTTCACATTGACTGATATTCATGTAATTTTGGTTGCAGATGGGTCTATGAAGGAGTGATTGACGATCCATATGGGGAATTTTTTATTGGTGAGAACAAATCTCTTCAAAAGGTACATTTACTGTCCTTGAATAAATGTGCCTTTGAAGGTTATGCTTACCATATCTCCAGGATTGTGGATCCACCAAATGTTCTCCATATATGCTTATACTTTGTCATTTATAGGAGAGCCTCACTCAAGACTATGATGCTAAGTATTGGAAGGAACGGTACAGCCTTAAGGAAGGGATTCCTAGCTTCCTTTCAAACATTGCTGGAACAATTTTAACCACCGGAAAATATTTGAATGTCATGAGAGAATGTGGTCATAACGTTCAGGTTTTCTTATTATAACATCTTACTTCAGGATCTATCCTTTCTTGCTTTGACAGAAAGTTCTTTTGGGGTGATATACAACTCTCAATGGTTGGATTATTATGGATAGGTGCCTATGTCGGAAAATTCCAAGTTGATGAGCTTTGGCTCAAACCATCACTATCTTGAATGCATTAAATCTGCTCATGATTTTGCCAGTACTGAGCTCCTAAATCTGATCAAAGAGAAGGTGAGCAAGATCATCTTGTGTGACATATAATTTCTTTCATATTTCCTGAATGCCTTTTGGTTTTTCTCATATTATCGCTGTTCCCTGCCTCCAAATCCTCTGTGATCCTCTTTTATGTTCTGTAGTATGGTCTGATGGGAAAGCTTCGATCTATAAAGCACTATCTTCTACTTGATCAGGTATTTAATTCTCTGATTTCTTGACCTGTGAGGCCTTTGTTGGAGTTCATAGTAAAAATATAAGATGGAATTTGAAAATGTGTGACCAAATGTATCTTGTCTATGTGATTCTTAGTCTTTTCTTCTGTTTTTATTTATTCTTTTCATCTGTACTCTCTATTTTGTGCTGGTTTCAGCGACTTTAAGTGTACACTTGTTTTGTAGGGGCAAACATCTGACCTTATAGTTTTGATACAATGTAATTTTTGTCAGGGTGATTATTTGGTTCATTTTATGGATATAGCTCGAGATGAGCTAACTAAAAAGCTTGATGAGATTTCAGTGGAGAAGCTGCAGGTCTTTTCCTTTTATTCTATCCTTATCAAAATAAATTTTGAAGAAGAGTTATTGATGCTGATGATAATGCCGACATTTTTTCGTTAATGATGAATCTGAATGCATGCATTTGTAATTGCAGTCTCTGCTAGATCTTGCTCTCCGTACCACAGCAGCTGCAACAGACCCATGTCATGAAGACTTGACATGTTTTGTGGTGAGCAAATTAAGTTCCCTTTTCCTGTATGAGACTGAGTTGAATTCAAAAGGTTAGTATCCAATAGTTCTAACTTTGGTTACAGGAAACATCTTCTCTGATTAAAAGATTAGGGACCCTGAGAGATGTTGATATGGGAAGCTTAAATATTACTGATTTGGAGGAGCCGATGAGTATTACTGGTCTTGAGACATTTTCTTTGAGTTACAAGGTGTGGTTTTTGACTTGACCTTCATTTCATAACTGAAGATCATAACTGTACTTTCTTATTGTGAATTATCTAGAAGTTTAGGTTATCCCTTTGCCTTTGAGTGCGAATCTTCAGTACCAATTATTTTTACTTCAGAATATTATATTTGATTTATAATATACATGATAGCCAAAGTTCATCTCGTGTTTGGCATCCAGGTTCAGTGGCCATTGTCTATTGTTATCTCAAGAAAAGCATTAGCGAAGTACCAATTGATTTTTCGCTTTCTCTTCCATTGTAAACATGTTGACCGCCATCTTTGTGGTGCTTGGCAAGTGCATCAGGTACGGACAGGGATTTTGTATGTGTTTTCCTAGTCTTTTTGACTGCTTTTTATCTGACAGCAACATGCTGTTTTAGGGAATTCGTGCCCTCAACATGCATGGAACAGCCATTTCTCGATCGTCCTTGCTCTGCCGTAGTATGCTAAAGTTCATTAACAGCCTCCTACACTATTTGACATTTGAGGCAGGTTCTACCTTATTGTCCGCATTATTAGTTTCCCTTTTCTCTATTAGTTTGCTATTTTACACTTTTTCCAACTCCCGTCCCAAAGTTTTGTTGTCAGATTCAGGGAATTTTTGGTGTGAGTAAGATACTCAAAATATTTGGAATTTTAGTGGGGTACCCAAACTGATTGTATATAAATTATCAGGCCACATGTTTCCCTGCTTGCCATTTGGGAAAAATCTAAAATTTTCTATGAAATTTGGAAAATAAAATAATTTGTTTTCCACAGCTCCAATAGGCCTAATTAGGTGTTTCATCTTTCCTTTTCCTAGAGGGTTCCAGTCAAGTTTTTTGTTTTCTTCAATTTTATTTTAAAGTTTTGATGCACTTTTTGATAGTTCTTTATTCTTGATCGGCTGAACTGCCAAGGCATGGGATGTGTAGTTCAATTTTTTCTGTGAGACGAGAAGAAATGAAGGAAAACTCATATTAGTTTGATTCTAAATACTCATGTTTGGAACTAGTCTTTCTAGATGATTTAGTGATTAGGTTTTCCTGTGGCTGTTGGAAACTATACTTACTATTATACTTTATTAGGTTCTAGAACCTAACTGGCATGTGATGCACAACAGACTTCAGAGTGCAAAAAGCATAGATGAGGTATGTTCTTTTAACTTTGATATGAAAATTCTTCCGATGTTCTTTGTCAAAAACATAATTTGTGCATTTCAATCTTTTTTCCTTGTTTGCGTGTATGTATTAGCAGTTTATTCTCATTATTGCCTACTCTTTTTTGGAACAGGTTATCCAATATCATGATTTTTTCCTTGAGAAGTGTTTGAGAGAGTGTTTGCTTCTTTTACCTGAATTGCTCAAGGTTTGTTTCAATCTTATATATTGTCTCAATTTGACATCAAAATCTTCTTCCCTAAATAAAAGGAGAGGGAGGAGGGGGAGTGATGAACCAGGCTAAGAATGAAGAGTTGTTAAGCACTGAAAATTATGTAAAGAAACTTTTCAGATAGATTTAGGTACAATCCCCTAGGAGCCAAGTTGCAAATTTGTAGCTTATAAGGTTGTTGAAGTGGTCCTCAAATTGTTGTCACATAGCTGAAGCTATCATGGATATGATTGTTGGAAGATTATTTTGTATTAAAACACATTGATCCTCATCTCGAATTTACTTTTCATGATTTGTGTGGTGATCATCTCGGATTCGAATTGTGATTGCAGAAGGTGGAGAAGCTTAAATCTTTGTGCCTGCAGTATGCAGCTGCGACTCAGTGGTTGATATCATCCTCAGTTGACACTGTAAAGGCAGAGGAACCATCTGATGGCACTTTTGGGTCGAAAAAATCCAGGCAATGGAAAACAACTTCACCCCAAGCACTAAAAGTGATGACCCCAAACACACTGGTTACTGACTCTATTCTGTAAGTCTGAGGAAGTGGTTATAAAAAGGCACAGAAGCACTCACTCACTTTTTCCTATATATAATATATGCTTTCTTTTTCTGATATTGTTGCAGTAAATTTGAGAGGGAGTTCAATTCGGAACTTGAGAGTCTGGGACCGATCTTAAGCAATAAAGCTCAAGCAGAACCATATTTAACTCATCTTGCACAATGGATTCTTGGTGTTAGAAATGACCAATAAATGTTCTGGCCGCATTTATTTGATCATATGATTCTTTGAGATACGGAAATGTATTCCTGGTGCTTAGGTTTTTGTGTCATATGTATTGAGGGTGTTTGTATACTAAGCAGGAGCATCCGAAGTTGGATGGAAAGTGTGTTCTGATCTGTTCTTCAGGTCTTTTACCATTCGAAAATTCCATGAAACCTTCCATTTTTTTGCTAATATGATATGTTTCACAAATTGCCGTGGCACTTCCAATGATGTTCATAATCCCTGGCAATGCTATGATACTGGACGTTCATAATCCATCTTGAAATCCAATTGAAACTCAAATCTAAGCTTCAAAAGGGTCAAGCTGGGTCTAAAAAAATCTGAGCCTGAGCAGAAAACTCATTAACTTATTGTTAGGCATGGATTTAGTTGGTCCTTAACCATCTTGACGACCCATTTAAGAGCCTAAAGGCTTCACTACAAAACATGAAATTTCTCCAATAACAATATCAAAATGTGAAGGGAAGTTGATTATAGCATAAATGATACAGCCCACAGATACCCACTCTTGAAGGGTAAATATATTCTGCGCCAATCTACCTCATCTAGTTCCCTATTATAGCCGCCATGTCTCTGAAAACGAGGCTTCTCTGTTGTCCTTGTGTCTCGTGTTTTTAAGCATCAAAAAATTAGTTTAATTGCAATTCATCTATGAATAACTCATTGAATACTTCTGGTTTTGTAAACGGTATAAGCCAACAGCAGTGGAATCGAAAGACCATATACTGGAAAATCGAGGAACAGATTCATCTCATAAGCTTTCATCAGTCCCCAACAATTCTGTAACAAAAGCAAACATTACGCACTCAGCAATGAAATAGAGAGTAAAATGCCATAATTCATTCCATAAAACTATATATGAATGTACAAAAATGGCCGCAAACAGAGTTCAAAGTTTACAGATATCAGAAACTAATTCTGTAGTGGAACTAATCTTTTACCATTCCAAGCATATGCTCTTCTCAGACAAGAAAGTAGGGTTATAAAGTGACAATAACGTACAAATGCATATTGTAACAAATGGGTTCATGGTAAATCGGTTAGTTTCTTCCTATTCCAATCTGCCAAAGATTGCAAGCTAGACTTATTACTGATGAAAACAATTAATCACTTTCCTAATCCATCAAGTCTGCAACCTTTAGGTAAAATATTGATAGCAATCCTCATGTGCAATGCATATGTTGACCAAATTAAGTCGAGTGGGAAACTCACATTAAAATGCTTCCAACAGATTGCCAAGCACACCAACAAAAGCAGTTTCCTAATCCACCTCTCACGGAAATGAAATTTTGGTCTTCCACCTTCTTGAACCCCATGCACTAAGGGTCTTTTCCTGTTATGACTACAATCATCATCTTCCTTTTTTCCTGAAAGCAACAGAAAATGTTCCTTGTACACACTTCTCTCTGCAGCCAATGCTGCAGTCACAAAAATAGTCGGTAAAACCACAAAAAGAAGGTGGGGAAGAACAACCACCATTATGTCAGGAAATCCAATGTATTCATGTTTTCCACTGTTCTTAGAAGTTTTTATCACCCATCCCATGTAGGTCATGTATCCCCTGTCATCACCATCTGTGAAAACTTGGCCAATAAACCAGGGGCATAATATGAGGTAAATTACGTATCCTAGAGTACCAAGCCATACCATGGTAATTCTACAAAGATCCTGTAGAACCCATGCCACACCTCTTAAGAAGCCTTTTTCATTGATAAAGGACTTGTAAGAGTATTGCCTTATGGAGAAAACGGGGAGAACTTTAGGGATGAGAAGAATCAATATTGTTGAATATATAACAACCCAGAGAATTGGATAGTACAAGGCAGACCATTGGCAACCCATGACAAAAAATTCCTTCCATGTCCATGAGATCTTGACAGTTAAGCCATTTATAGAAAATGGTCTTGGTTCACTCAAAGTGGATCTTCCCATTATGTCGATCGCTTCTACTTCCAGCCAGAATCTATCAGGAGATGAATCCTCAAAAGCTTGATAGTTCCATGGAGCTGCATAAAGATCTCCCCTGGTCTTCTCCCCCACAAGCTTTGTCATGGGTGTTTCCATGACCAAGTCTGATGTTCCAGGTCTTGTGTCATAGATCCTAGCAATAACTGACATAATTGGAGAAACTGAAAAGACAAGAGTTCTAACTGTCCCAAAAGATGAAAGGATCTTGTGTTGACATTCATAACTTTGGTGCCCCGAGAATGTCGACATAAAACGGGAGTCCAGAGGAAATGTAGGCAGTACAATGGTTTTCTTGGTTCCAGACTTTAAATCAATGTCCACATATGAAACATGACCTCTATCGACAGTCGTAATCCGCATGGCTCTACTTTTCCTCCAATCACCCATCTCCCACTCCCAGAATTCCTTAGGTATTGGGGCTCCTAATGAACAGTTTACAGTTCTTTGGGAAGGAAATTGATGAATATTTAACTGGAACAACTGAGAGAATAGATAGTTTTGATCTGACATGTGAAGCCTTTTCAGATTCTTACCAAACTTTGTATGAAGATGCCCACATAGATAAGCTGACAAAGAATGCTTGAGAAATACGTCTTTCAAGCTCTTCCTAGAACGTGAGATTGCAGAAAAGGAGAGTGGAAAATGTCCAAAGGCTATCTTAGTCACAGGTTTCTCCGACTGAGAATCCCATTGTGATAGCTGAATATCTATTTGACTCAACAGTTGATCAGTAGGATGCCCAAAAAGATTAGTAGGGCCCCGTAATCCAGTCCTGGACGTGCTATCCAGTCCGACAAATAGATGTCTCCGCTCGGCAGTCTGGAAGACGCAACAAAGAAGTATAAGGATTCAGATAGAAGGATCATTAAGTCATAAGCAAGAGAAGTCGTTGATTTGTGCCACCAACATAAGGATTCCAAAAATAAAAGTTGGTTTTTCACAAAATAGTGTAATGTGGCATTACACACTGAAAGTTGATTTCATGTAAATGTAAATCCAGCGTCTGTAAAGTGGATCAAACACCACATTTACACAAGACTGATAGATTTCAAGTCTGTCTCTTTTTAGAATAAGGAAAGAATAACTATGTTCTCAAGAACAGCACTTCACACTTGACCTTCCTTGCTAAGAATAAGCTATTCCATACCATTTGCATGTTCTATTTTATGAAGTGGGAAGGACAGAAAATGGAGAAGGGAAAGGTGGTAAAAAATGCAGAGAGTTGTCAAAGCAGATTCAATAATTTCTGATGAAATCAGCTAAGAAAGAGGACAGAAACAATGATGACATATGCGAGCTAATCAAGCGCAAATACTGAATAAGATGAAAGTTTGGGCCATACAAAAACATACCCACATGTTTACATAATTTAAAGAAAAGGAAGGAATTTAAATAAATCAACTTTCAGGAAATAGAATCTGGAAATAGAATTCAAAACCATGTCCCTAGAATTATCTAGGACAGTGACTATTGTTAATCTCTTCAAAATGGAACAACTGACCTCAAGGGTTATACTGTTGACATTTTTCCTTCTTCCCAGTTGTCCATTAATGCTGTACTTTGAAAAGAAATCAAATGAACCACCTACTAGTGGCACACCGAAATTGTCATGATTTCCTCTGAGATCAAAGAAGATGCTCTTATCCAGGCCACTTCTTTTTATGACGTCTTCCATTACATTCTGATATTCTAGCCAATCCCCCTCATTTTGTTTCATGGTCAACAAATCCTTGCTTTTCCCATCTGCTCAAGACAAGAACATAATATTTTTTACCAGCCTCATCTAGCAATACTTGAATAGAAAATCAGGCGTAAATCCAGAGTATCATGTGGTTCACACTCATATTTAAAAAGTGCATGCATGAGAAAAGGAACAGGAGATGCTTGTGACTTATCAATAAAGAAAATATGGAAAATAGCATCAAAACTGAATCTTGTTTGTCAAAAGGCTGTTCCTTACAAATATAACTATTTCGGACCAGTATTGACTATTGAGAGACGAGATCAGGACTAAATGGTAAATGATGAAAGCAAGTAAATATCATGACAAGGACTTAAGCAGCCAGATGTGTTTCAGATGGTTCACGTCTTTCTGTTGAATATTTTCTATCTTAGTAACCAGAAGGAAAAGAAAGCAAAAGCGATTCCGTAGTAGTGGCGAGCAAAATGGGAGCAGCCTAAACCATGAAAACGGGGTTGTGGGAACTTGGGAAATATAACTCACACACAAATAGTAAGATCCACTTGAATTTTAAGAAACTAGTGATGCGTTAAAGAACTCTAGGATGTGTTCAACATGTCATCAGTTTGGTTTGATGTATCAATTCGAGCCAAAAGAAAAATAAAATAAAATTTCAAGTAATTGGTGCCCATTACAAAACATGGTAAGCTCTCCAGAATGCTCAAACAAAAGCTGCTAGCTATTAGAGGTATATGTGAATTATGACGGGACTGAAGATGAACATGCAAGAACCATTTTTTATTTGAGCATTCATAAAAGGAAGTGTCATAATGACAAACAAATTGATACAGCAGAACGTGACGCGAGATCAATTTCAAATATGGCATTCATCAACTCTTAACATAGAAAAAAAAGAAGAGAAACTGGATTTGGAAAAGAAAAACACCAATACCATAACATACCAGTGAGATCACCGGTGATGAGAACAAGGGAGGGATTGATCATGCTAAGAGCAGGACCAACGATATTCCTAAAGTCAAAGGCCCTATCAGGGTGGTGTACGCTGAAGTGGAGATCAGAAAGCTGGACTACCCATATCACTGATTCGGGGCCTCCTTCGACTTTTATGACTCTACCTTGCCATTTTTTAGGTTGTGAAGTTATCAATCCCTCTCCTCCCATTTCTTCTTCTTCTTCTTCGTGGACGAGTTCATCTTGTTGTCGATGGGCTGCAAGGGTTGGAATGGATATGAGGCTAAGCCAAAATAGGATTACTGATATCAACAACAACGACACACGACTTGTCATGTTTCCTCCAAACCCCAAAACCGCCAGAACTGTTTGTAGTAGTAGAAGAAGAAGGTTAATGCCGGTGAAAATGGCGTCTCTTTCTTCAAGTTGGGTTCTGATTCTCTGCAGCGAAGCCTATGCCATAAGAAAGGTATTTCCTATCCAATCGTGCCACCTGTATTTTAGGATTTAACCTTTTTTCTTATTTTTTAGCTTATGATAGCTTGGCTGCCTTCGCGCTTCCCCTGCCTTCTTTCTGTTCTTCCTTTCTTCTACTTCACAAGCAACGGAAGAGACGGTCTGCCTCGGTTAATGTCACTCTCAAAGTAGGATCCAGCACAAAGCAGTGAAAGCCCATACTTTCTTCACATTAGAGGTTAATCTTCTGCTCATTCTATTCCGATAAGTTATCTTGCTTCCATTCAAAATTTTAAGGTTTTAGGGTTAAAGGTCGCTGCATTACAAGGTATTGTAGAAAAGTTGAGCTTTTTGAGTAAAGATGCTCTAACAAAAATGGGTTTCTCTGAATTGGTGCATTTTTAGTTGATGGGCTGTCCAATGAGGGGAGCAAGGATGCTACACTCTGGTTTATCAACAATAATGGACACAGAAACCTCATCTTCATGCTTTTGTGTAGTCCTCCCAATTTCTGCTACGCAGAAGTCGAGCAGTGAGGCCATGTTTAACCGACGGATTGGCTTTAAGTCTCCATCTTTTCACAGAAAGTAGGTACTTTTTCTTTACCTCCTCAATTGCAACTCCCTACTTATTTAAGTCCCCATTTAAATAAGTGAAATCAAACTCAGTTTGGTTTCTGGAAATAGTTCAGTTCTGGAATCCATTTGGATTTTATCGATTTCAGTATGTGGTTGTTCATCCAATCATCAAAGGTATTTTGTTTCTTATGTCTTGCTTAGCTGGTTTTCCCTACTATTATCTGATGGAATTACTCTATATTCTCATAAACCAGCTTCTTTCCTTCATCTTGCTTTCACCAGGATGTTTTGGCCCGGAATCTTATTAGGTTGCTTCAGCTATAGAAATTTAGATCTCCTCAACTGTATAAAACCATCTGTTTGCCCATCTTGGAACAGATTTGTGATAAGAGATGGGTGGAGAGTAGCATTTGCCTTGAACACAGGTGGGACATCTGGAAATGGAGAACAAGATAGCCTGAATAATGCCAGTGCTTCAGGCATTGGTAGTACTAGACTGGGCAGATTGGTGAGTGCAGGTGGTAGACAGCTCCTGGTGAAGCTTAATTCTGCGAGAAAGAATTTCCCAATGAAGATATTTCTCCTACTCTTAGGTTTCTATACAGCAAATGCATTGGCTACAATCCTAGGACAGACAGGTGATTGGGATGTACTAGTTGCAGGTGTCGTGGTTGCTGCTATTGAAGGGATTGGTATGCTCATGTACAAAAAGCCGCCTTCTCTATTAATGAGGAGATTAGAATCTTTTGTGGTCATGATGAACTACTGGAAAGCTGGTGTCTGTTTAGGTCTCTTTGTGGATGCTTTCAAATTGGGTAGTTGAAAGCTCAATCTTTACCGGTCCCTCTACTCCTTTCTCTTCCTTTCAAGGACCAAAAACAAGCTTTTTGGGCTCCTCTGTTTCTCTTGTTTCCATGATAAGAGAGAGCGAGTTTGTTTTCCTCTCTCAATACCCTTGTTTCCATTTCAAGAAAAAGGCTAAGTTGTATCGGTACCTTTATCCTGTCTACGAACTTGTCTGATAAATGAAAAATATGAGAAGGAATAGAGGGTATCATAGATGTTAGATGGTATTTCAAGGTGCTTGTTATGGAGTCAAAAACCCGATAGTTTGCCCTGCTCAATACTTGTTAGTTGTTACAGATATATGATATATAACTAAAAAAGTGAACTTTCTTGAGAATCGTATCAAACTAAAGAAATAATCATGTTCATGTGGGATTGAACTGCTGAATGGCGGGCTGATAAAGGTATAAATAAACATATCTGTTCTCTGGTCACTCCACAGTGGGTAGAATTTCTTTGACCATAAGTATCAGTGGACTTTCGATGGCACCGTTTTGGCTACCGAGAGCGGTCGTCGTCGTCGTCTTCTGCTGTTGTTTATTATTTTCGGATGAAGAGCTCTGATCTCCACCGCTAGTGGCAGCAATGGAGAACCTGCAGATACAGATCGTAAGCCTGTACCCATGAAAAGAAAAACTTGTTGCAACCACTACTGTTCCTTCCTAGCTGTTTCATGTCGTGTTCGGATGGTTTCTTAACAAAATATTGATTTGTTGTCTGCTCCACTGCTTGTCGTTGCAAGGAGAAGCTGTTTTTGCAACATGCAGTCTCCTCCACCACCATCATAAACAGACTTTTCTTCGTGATTGGCGAAGAAAGGAGTGAGCAGAGCACTGAAGAAGAAGTTCTCGAGCTTGGGTTGTTATTGCCTTGGTTCCCTTGGTTTTGGCTATTGCGTTGCATGCACTGGTAAGTTTGACCGTCGAAACAGACCTGTTCCCATGATCTTGGGCCTGTTTATTTTATGAAGATCTTTTCCCCATCGAAAGAGGGCATCGCTCACGTGACAGAACCGAACATCCCTTTTCGTACATTCATGATCATCGAGCCAAGTATGTCGGAACATATTCTCTGTACTGTTAACCAATTTTAACTCAATCTTATTAAATTTTATTTACATATTTATTTAAATATCAACATCTTAAGTATATCAGGTGCTCAAACCCAACATAACTTAGCGCTCAAGTCTCCCTCGATCAGTCGTGAATTAATGATGACTAAAAGTTGGAACTGCTCTCGTCCGGTCCGGTCCGGTCCAGTCCTGCCCTCTCCTGTCCTGCCCTCCCCTAGAGTGCATCTGCTGTCTCCCATCAACATCCCACTCTTTCCAACCAAATTTGTCAAATCAAAAGCAGAGAAGAGATTGCCAATAAACATAAGTTATTAAAAACATCAAAACCCCTCGTTTATTACTTGGAACAAAGACCCCACAAAGTCTGAACCGTTCAATCAATCATCTGTCACATACTACTTCATTGCTAAGTAGAATCGTTAACCCGAGTTGAACTGAATGCTTGCTAAATTCATCCTCTTCCTTGGAACCCACCAATTTAATGGGTTCTGTTTGCATCCTTTCCTCCTCGTACAATCGAGTCAGCTCCCACAATTTTATAATTTTGGGCATTTATAAACTGTTTATTAGAAATTAACTTGTTATTTATCGCCTAATATATCGTGAAAATAACAGATGTATTGACTGATTTATTAAATATACGGGTCATTTTGATGTTGACATTATTTACTTTGATACTATACCTATCGAATATCACATGATCCTATTAAAGAATTTTTCAAGAATTTGTTTCCCTCGTTTAATTGTATAATCTTGGTTTAGCTTCTTTTTACTAAAAAGAAAAAAAAGAACAACAACCCTAGGCCTATCAAGTCACCCACCACCACAGACCCAGCCCAACCAACCCATAATCAAAAGCCGAAAAAGAGGGAATTTTTAGCATGTGAAGCAGTGCCGCCAAGAAACAATAACAGAATCACAGGAAGAAAGAACGTGAAAGCCCATGTTTGGTTGTAATCTTCAAGAAGATTGTTTGTAGTATTCATTACTGTTTATCTATTTTAGTTATGGAAAATTGTTGAAACGATTAAATGACAATAAAATCATTCGAGCATTTGGTGCCCTTTCCTTTTTCTTTTATTTTTTCAAAAGTGCAAGAAACAGTATCAGAATCACAGGAAGAAAGAAGGTGAAGCAAGTTTGTTTGTTAGCTTCAAGAAGATTGTTGTAGTATTCATTACTTTTTATGCATCCTATCTATTTTAGATGTGGAAAATTGTTGAAACGATTAAATGACAAGAAATTCTATCTACCTAACCGTAAATTTCCTCACAAAAATCACTCATTCATTCACGCCTTGGTGCCCTTTCCTTTTTCTTTTATTTTTTCGAAATGTGATCGAATCAGTACTATAACGAGTGAGAGGACCTTAGGTGACAAGGTACTTCGAAACCAAGTTTGACAACCTTTTGGAACAAAGCGACTGCCACCCTTCACTTGATTCTTACAAAATTAACCCACTATATATATACAGATGTGCTCGGCACGATACTTCACGCACTGCCCACTTTGCAAAACTCTTACTTTGCCGCCTGCCAAGAGAAGGAAAAAAGGGTCGTTCCTCTTTCCGGACTTTCTGAGGTAGAAGAGCTGGTCTCTGTTTTTTTTTATATACTTTTTAATGCTGTATCATCATGATGCTCTTTGTACATTGCAAGTTTTTCTGATTGCTGTTTCAATTGCGAAGTCTCAAACTTTTTGATCAATGGATAAAGAGAACATGGACATTGGTGCTACTTCTGCTTCTCATCTCCAGTTTGCTAGGAGGTTACTTCTCGCTTTCTTTCTGGTCTTCGATTTTCTTTTCTGTTATTTTTATTCATTGATGCTCCTTGTTTGTCTGAAGTTATCAACTTGAGGCACTGGAGATGGCATTGAAGCAGAATACAATTGTCTTCTTGGAGACTGGCTCCGGCAAGACTTTGATTGCCATAATGCTTTTGCGAAGTTATGCCTATCTCCTACGAAAGCCTTCTCCTTTCATTGCTGTCTTCCTGGTACCTAAAGTTGTTCTGATTAGCCAGGTGCGTCTCATTCCAATACTCTTCTTCTCTACTTCTCTCTTTTTCCCCTTGCATTGCGCACATGTAATATGTAGTATCGTCTGTGTGATGTAATGAACACTGAAAGACGTTTGTGTTTTCCATGTGTGATTTACTTCTTGTTCTTCGTAATTTCTAGCAAGCTCAAGCTGTGGGAATGCACACTGACTTAAAAGTGGGTACGTACTATGGAGGTATGGGAGTTGACTTCTGGGATGCAGCCACATGGGAGAAAGAGATAGAGAAACATGAGGTATTTTTACCAACCTACTATTACTTGCATTTTCCTTCAATAATTGTTTAAGTCCATTCCATATGGCTCTTAAAAGCTTTCCGTTTCTTAGTCTGCAAAGGTTGGTTCTTAAAGTTCGGAAAGAGAACAAGCGAAATGCAACCAAACTAGTTCTGATGATGCTTTACTCTTGTAGTTACTTGTAATGACACCTCAGATTTTGCTGGATGGCTTACGGCATAGATTTTTCAAGCTAGACTTTATAAAGGTTTTGATATTTGATGAATGCCATCACGCCAGGGGTAAACATGCCTATGCTTGCATCATGTCTGTAAGTAATATCTCTCCAGTCTCCATTGATTTCTTCAATTTTCTTTTCTTTTGATTTAGACAAATATTTGTTTTCATTTGGGACGAATCTCTACTTTTCTTCTGAGAATAAAACAGCTATGTTAAGAATGAGTCTTTGTAAGTTCTTCTCCCTTGATCATTTGGTTGCTTACTCGTTGAATATGTATGCGGCACTTACAAATAGCTTAACATTGACACGGTGAGGAGACTCTTGACAATAGAAAATCTTGTTTGATATCTACTGTTTATGATTGCTCATAAGTTCATAGATTTCATACAAAATATAAGCATAGTAACCCTTCGTGGGAAAAACTGACGTTAAAGAAAAAGTAAAGATCAAGCTTAAGTAGAATAGCCTGAATATGTTCGAACCAAAGTTGAGGTACAGCTTTTTAAAAACAATAGGTGCACTCTCTTGTTATTGCCAAGACATTTTCCTATCTACTTATAAAGCTATTTTTTTGGCTATACTTCTGCATTTTCATAATGATCATTAGCTGTTTTGTAGTTGAGAATGTTGCATGAATTTTTTCTCTTGGTTATGAAATTTGAAGTTTCATTTCAGGAGTTCTATCACCGCCAATTAAGCTTTGGCAATTCTGAACTTCCTAGGATATTTGGAATGACAGCTTCTCCGATAAAGGCCAAGGGTATGCCTTCGCAGTAGACTCTTTGCACTCTATTAGCTTAGCTGTATTTGACATGATCTTCCACTGCATATTGGCCTCCATTTTCTTTGTCTTCTGAATACCATTTTACTTCATCACACAGGTGGGAACACATCATCCAGTTACTGGGAAAAAATTCATGAACTTGAGACTCTTATGAATTCAAAGGTTGCTAATTGTTACTTAAATCTTTTTCATGTCTCAGATATTGTAATCTGTCTCTATTTTCCTTCATCAGATGCCCCACAGATAGATATGATGCAACTAAATCCCAAACTTAAACTGTCGGGCTTGATTTAAAACTTGTGTTCAATGTGGCATTGTGTCTAAAGGCATTGAATTCCAAATTTTTGGTTATTGTTCTTCTGAAAACAATTTGATGCATTTAATATTTTTGGTTTCAATATTCGTTATAACATTTTTTTTCATGTTGAAGGTTTACACAACTGCTAGTGAAGCTGTGGTTGCTCATTTTATACCATATTCAGCACCCAAATTCAAATTTTACAAGCATATTGATATCCCATACTTTATTTATGAGCCTGTTGAAGAAATTATCAGAACTTTAAAAGCACAGGTATAACAACCATTTAAAAGTTTGATGCAATTTAATCTCTTTTGACTTTCCATTTTTGCTTATACAATGGTACTAATAATAGCTGAAATGTTTGTCAGCATGAAGGAGAATTGAATCATTTGGATCTCAATTATTTGACTGCAGAATCTGCAAGAAAGAAACTATCAAAGATCTATTTAAATATAATGTATTGTTTGAATGAACTTGGTGTTTGGTTGGCCTTTAAGGTATAATCTGCATCTTTTCTCTACTAGTAGTCAATTTAGCAACATGTACAAGTATTATTGACTTCTAACACAAATTTTCTTAAACAGGCGGCGCAGTTCATGTCGCTTGATGATACTGATTTTCTTTCAATGGGTAAATTTGGCAGCCTTAGTGAGAAAATTGTTAAAGATTTCAGTGCAAATGCAACTCTTGCATTTGAAAAGCACATCAGTACTGGTACAAATATGTTTGACTCCATGATACTAGTACTTGATAATTTAGTCTTCAATAGCATTTTGCAATTGCTTTTCCTCCTTTCTCTAATTCTTCTTCCATTCATGGCCTAAAAATTTAGGTCCAAATTGGCATGACTTCGATGATTCTAGTGCTTACTTGGATGCGGGGCTTCTGACTACAAAAACTGTATGCCTCATTGAATCTCTCCTTGATTACAGGTTTGTTCATGACTAATGCAGTTTAATTTACTATTTTTGAAGATTAATAATGGTAATCTTCTTGTGTCAGGCTTCTTCATGATGTGATGCTCGTTTTAATTTGTTGTTGTTGAACATACATGTCACTTAGCTTCTTTTGATCAATGCAAGTGGACATTGGAAGAAAGCAGGAGTTTTATTTTTTCAAGCAATTGAAAAGAAGTCCTCATAATGCATATATGTCCTGCCTCTCCTATTTCTAAAACGAGTTGGTTCTGCCATAATGTTTTCTCTAATGCACTTTATTGAATCTGAATGATACTTTTGAACATCATTATTACTCAGTGAACACATCATTACTCATAGATGAGGTTGTACAATGATGTTCAACTTCATCCATGAAGTCATGCTTTATTTCTTGGACACCTATCATCATGTTTGGTCTTCTGCCAACATCTAATATGTGATAGGTCACTAGGAATCTTCAAAAAGGTCGATACCTAGTTCTTAACACGTGATTTTCATGGGAGTTTTATTAAATCCGTCAATTATATTCTGTTATTTTAACCATTTAATCATTGATGAAGTAATTTAATCTGAAGTTTGTGTTATTTTATTATGCAGTAGAATTGGGTTGTTTTCAATGATTGAACATTTCAGAAGTTAGCATTTTACAAATACAGGAACTTGAAGGACATCAGATGCATTGTGTTCGTAGAAAGAGTCATTACAGCAGTGGTTGTTGAATCATTACTCAGTGAATTGCTCCCAAAATATAGTAACTGGAAGACAAAGTACATTGCAGGAAATTCTTCACGGCTGCAACACCAAAGTCGGAAGGCACAAGATGAGATTGTGGATGAATTCAGAGATGGACTGGTAACTAAATTCCATTGATTTGTTTGCTGCATTCACTTGGTTGTAATGAAACAATAAACTTCTTACAGGTGAACATCATTGTTGCAACATCAATCCTTGAGGAAGGTTTGGATGTACAAAGCTGCAATTTAGTGATTAGATTTGATCCTTCAGACACCATTTGTAGTTTCATACAGTCTCGAGGTCGTGCTAGAATGCACAATTCTGAGTATGTGATTATGTTGAAGAGGTAGGCATTGTTCTTAGCCATCTTAGATTTCTGCTCATGATATAGTACTGCTGCAAAAACCTTCAGATTCTTCATATTCATTTTGAGGACATACAGTCGATTCATTTTTAGGAGCAACTTTGTGATAAATTTTTTAGTTCTTTTATCTTCAAAATTATACAGTGGGGACATCTGTACCCGATCTCGAATGGAGAAGTATCTTGCAAGTGGTGATATAATGAGAAAGGAGTCTCTACGCCATGCTGCCCTTCCTTGTTCATCTTTTGAGGGTGAACTCAATGATGATGATTTCTTTCAAGTTGAAAGCACTGGTGCAATTGTTACTCTTAGTTCTAGCATTAGTTTGATATATTTCTACTGCTCGCGCCTTCCTTCTGATGGGTTAGTAATTCATATTACTTATTTTGATTATTGCTTTGCTCTTTAGTTTTAATATCTTCCCTAATCTTTCATTTGAGTTTTCTTTTATGGTACATGCTCTCCAGGTACTTCAAACCTGCTCCCAGGTGTGTTACAGAGAAGGAAAACAAGACTTGTACTCTTCATCTCCCCTCGAGCTGTCCTATACGGTCTATTTTGGTTGAAGGAAACATTAAAACTCTGAAGCAGAAGGCATGTCTTGAAGCATGTAAACAACTGCACGCTTTAGGTGCTTTAACGGATTATCTTGTTCCAGATACTTTTGTGGAAGAAGCTTATGTTAAAGAAGCTGGTGTGCCTTTTCATAGTTTCAAGTACTTTATTTCCCTTGCAATGATCTTCAACCTCTTTATTGCAACACTAAAAACTGTTCATTGTACAGGGAACATACCATATAATGATGATCAACCTATTTATTTTCCACCTGATCTGGTCTATCACGGTCCACACAGGTTAAGTCAGAAGTATCACTCTTACTTGATCCAATTAAATCAGAAGTTTGAGTATGAAATTCCGGTTCATGATATTGTGCTCATGATCCCAAGTGAACTTGACTCCGATATCCTAAGTTTGAATTTTGAATTAGAAGTGGAGAGAGGTTCATTGATGGTGAACTTGATAGATGCTGGAGAGCTCACCTTTCCATCGGAAACGGTATGGCATCTAGTTCTACACTACTTAGTTCCAATGCTATTGTGCAATTGAGATGGAATTTTGTATTGTTTCTGCATTCTGAAGTCCTTTTCATTGTTAAACAGATCAATTTATGCAGGATGTTCAATATCGGTCTTTTTGAGGTTCTGTTAGACCACAAGCTGACTAAGATATATAAGGATTCAAGTATATTGCATGCAGAAAATGATCCTCTGGTAGATTATTTTCTACTTCCAGTATCATGCTATAAACCTTCCATTGATTGGGCAACTGTTACTTCTGTGTTGTTCAAATATGAAGATGCTTGGAAGAATCATTTGAACTGCCCTCTTAATGATAATTCTGGTGCTTTACAGACCAAAAGTGGTCTTGCATGCAAATGCATGCTTCAGAATTCTTTGGTTTGCACCCCACATAATGGAAAACTCTATTGTATCACTGGCTTTTTAGATGATTTAGATGGGAGATCACATTTGAGGCATCAGAATGAAGGTTTCATGACTTACAGTGAATACTATAAAAAAAAGTGCGTAACATTATTTTAAGAAATAATTTGCATTTGTGTTACCTCATATTCAAGCAAAATAGTAGGTGGCTTGAAGTAATGCCAAGCTTGAATTGAATTGCAGGTACAATATCACTTTGTGTTATGACCAACAGTTACTATTGAAAGCTCGCCATATTTTTACAGTGAAAAATTGCATCTGTACAAGCAGACAGAAGAAGGAGAAAGGTCATGATTTTTTTTCTTTTTTGATATGGTAGTCATTGTTTATTTCTGTGGTCATCAAATTTTGAATATTCTATGCTTTGTTTTTGTAGAATCAAAAAAAGCATTTGTAGAGTTGCCCCCTGAACTTTGCAGTATCATCATGTGCCCTATATCAGTGACTACCTTCTATACTTTCACATTCATCCCATCTATTATGTATCGACTGGAGTCCCTGCTCATTGCTAGCAACCTGAAGAAGTGTTGTCCAGAAGTTCCTACCATTCCAACCACGAAGGTATCCTGTAACAATTACAATCTGCAGCTATGTCCTTTTTTAAATAATATTCGGTGGCTTATGACATCATGTGTTGATAATATTCTACAGTTTTACCATTATATCTAGGTTTATTTAATTTCCGTCTTAGCCATACATAAGCTCGGATCTAGTTCCATATTTATTGTAATTACTGAATCTGTGCTTGTTTGGCCTTGAGCTAACTGGTTGTGCATGGTAGGTTTTGGAAGCAATTACCGCGAAGAAATGCCAGGAAAGATTTCATTTGGAATCATTAGAGACTCTAGGCGATTCTTTCCTTAAATATGCTGCAAGCCAGCATTTATTTAAAACCTTCCAAGATCATCATGAGGGCCTTCTCAGTATTAAGAAGGACAAGATTATTTCTAATGCCTCACTTTGCAAGCTAGGATGTAAAAGCAAACTGCCGGTAAATCTTATTAAATTATCAGTAGTAATGACATAGATGCTTCATCTCTTTCATTGTAGACATTCTTAACATTAATATATTTTTTCCATTCATATTATCTGTAGGGCTTCTAACATCTGTTGTCTGAATGACAACAAGAATGCTAACTTCTTAAACTGCAGGGATTCATTCGTACCGAGTCTTTTGATCCAAGAAAGTGGATGATTCCTGGTGATAATCCTGAAACCTCTTCTTTGACAGAGGAGTTGCTTTCTGACATGAGAAAAATATATGTACAAGGAAGGAGGATGGTAAAGCGTAAGAGAGTTGCAGATGTAGTTGAGGCTCTGATTGGTGCTTACCTTAGTGCTGGTGGTGAAGTAGCAGCTTTGCAATTTATGAATTGGATCGGTATAGAAGTGGATTTCATTGATGTGCCATATGAGAGGAGTTTCCATGTGCAGCCGGACAAGTTTGTTAATATTAATTATTTGGAGTCTCTGTTGAACTACTCGTTTAGGGACCCTTCTCTACTATTGGAAGCATTGACTCATGGCTCTTATATGTTTCCTGATATACCTAGATGCTATCAGGTATCGATTTCTTGCATTGATGATAATCACATCTCATTCTATTTTTTCATGAAGAATTAATGTCTCTTTGAGGGGATGGTTCAGTTTCATATACCATTTATGGTTCATTTGTTAGTGTCGATTCCAATATTCTACTTTTTATGCAGCGGCTGGAATTTCTTGGAGATTCTGTGTTGGATTATCTTATGACGGTTCATTTATACAATAAATATCCTGACATGTCACCTGGAATGTTAACTGATATGAGGTCAGCCTCCGTGAACAATGAATGTTTTGCACAATCTGCTCTTAGAGCAGAATTGCATAAACATATTCTTCATGCATCACAAGATCTTCATAGAGATATAGCCAAAGCTGTTAAACATGTTAAGAAACATTCTTCTTTCGGATGGGAATCCGAGACATCATTGGCAAAGGTTCGATAATCATTTCACCTACTATCAGAGTTTGATAATGACATTCCTTCCAAACATATTCTATGTTTCTTCTTTTGTTTGAGATATTGATTAGGCTCTTCCCTACTTCCCTAACAGGTTCTTGGAGATGTTATAGAATCATTGGCAGGGGCTATCCTTGTAGATTCAGGATACAACAAGGAGATAGTCTTCAAGAGTATAAGGCCATTATTGGAACCTTTGATTACTCCAGAGACAATGAAACTCCATCCAGTTAGGGAACTTCACCAGTTGTGCGACAAACAGCATTTCAACCTGAGTAAACCCATTATTGCTCCAGAAAATGGCATGATTTCAGTTACTATAGAGGTTGAAGCAAACGGCAAGATATTCAGACGTACATCCACGGCAGCAAAGAAGGATATGGCCAAAAAGCTAGCTTATCAAGAGATATTGAAGTCACTGAAGGAAAACATTTGAAGTCACTGAAGGAAAACCTTCATACCTATGGAGCTACAGAGCCAATGTCAGGCGAGTAGTTGAAACGTACAAGAAGCTATTCCGTTTCTTTTCCACTAAAGTCACCGCAGTTTCTTCTCCAAGCTCCAGTTTTTCCTTCTGTTATGTAGTGAACTCATTGTCTTTCTCGCATATTTTATGTTACGTGAGAATTTTAATGGCTTCCCATGTAAAAATTGAAACTTTCCTGACAAAGCTGCCATCTCTTCGTCTCCACTTAAGCTTTGTATCATGTTCAGTGATACTTATGCTTCTGTCGTTTCATGTTCACTAAGATTGATTCGGTTAAAACTTATAAATATCAATTAAATCGAAGATTTTTATCTGTTAGGGATTGAGTTGGACCCTGGGATTGGGTTGGACCTGTCATTCCTAAATACATAGGCATAGGTAAGAATTATAGGGCTTTCGTCGTACGACATCGGTATAATTGTTTTTCGCGCGGCCATAGTCAGAATAGTGGAGAGCTCAAGAAGTTTCGTTTGTATAGCAAGAAACTAAAAACTCATAAACAACAACCGAAACAGAGAAAGCGGAGAGAGGCTCGGTGCTAGTAGTAGAGGTAGATGGCGGCCAAAGCAGCTTTGCTAAAGTACCTAAGAGTCAAGGTATGTCCTACTTTTCATCAAAACCCTAATCCTTCCAACAACACTATCTTCTACGCCTTTCTCCGCCGTTTCTCCGACGAGGTCAGAGGCTCCTTCCTGGACAAATCAGAGGTCACTGATCGTGTCATCTCCGTTGTCAAAAACTTCCAAAAGGTTGATCCTTCCAAGGTATTTTCTTTTTCTTTTT
>JANZLC010000007.1:26479283-26494234 GCA_026413385.1 Erythroxylum gracilipes | reverse complement strand
ATTTTATTCGCGTTAACAACTTAATTATACCCGAAATGTCATGAATGCATGCACAAATATTAGTATGAGTCCAAAAAAGTATATGCTTAAATAAGCAAAAACTCAATTATGCCAAGCATACCATGCATTAAAATTCCTTAATATTCTAACCCCTAATATGGGGTGTTACAAGTAAGATCTTGTACAAAGCATCTAATCAACAATTTTGTTTCGTAGAACAGGTTATCACCACATTTTAAGGCTTTCGTGACTTAGTTATCCATTGAAAAAATTACTAAAAGTTTCCAGGAAGTAATGAAAAATCCTAAGTGGAGAGAATCTATATATGATGATTTGAATGCACTCAAGAAGAACCAGACCTAGGTAGTGACAATTTTACTACAGGGAAAAACAATGGTTGGCTATAAATGGGTGTTCATCAACAAATATAATCCTAATGGAAGCATTAACTAGTACAAAGCAAGACGTGTAGCTAGAGGTTTCACACAGACTCATGGGATTGATTACCGAGATACTTTTGCACCCGTAGCCAAACTCAATATTGTTAAGATTCTATTATCACTAGTTGCAAATCTTAATTGGCCATTATATCAATTAGATGTAAAAAAATGTCTTCCTCAATGGTGATCTTGAAGAAGAGGTATATATGAAAATGCCTCCGGGACTAAAAGAAACTACACATCTTTAGAGGATATACAAGCTCAAAAAATTACTCTACGGCTTGAAACAATCATCTCAGGCCTGGCTTGATAGATTTGCAAAGGCAATGAAGAAACTTGGCTACTACTAATGTCAAACTGATCACACCTTGTTTGTTTGACGGCTAACTAATGGTAAAGTGACTATTCTTATAGTTTATTTTGATGATATTATTATTACATGTGATGATTGGGAAGGCATGAAGAACCTAAACGGTGCTTTGGCCTGAGAATTTGAAGCTAAGGATATAATCTATTTCAGATATTTTTTAGGGATGAAGGTGGCCAGATCTAGTAAGGGCATTTCAGTGTCCAAAAGAAGTATACACTTGACCTTTTACAGGAAACTGAGATGATGGGGTCAAAGCCTGTTGAGATACCCATATAATCAACTTATAAATTGAGTCTTAAAGAAGAAGGCACACCAGTGGATACAGGGAGATATCAAAGATTAGTTGGAAAACTGATCTCACACTCGACCATACATTAGTTTTCTTGTGAGTGTGGATAGTCAGTTTATGAGCAACCTTCAATAGGAACATATGGATGCAGTATTCAGAATTTTGAAGTATTTGAAAATGAATCCTGAAAAAGGATTATTCTTCAAGAAAGGTGAGACAAGGAGAATTGAAGTATTCACAGATGCTGATTGAGCTAGATCAATGACTAACAGGAGGTCTACAACAGGTTATTGTACCTTTGTCTGGGGTAATTTGGTAACTTGAAGAAGTTAAAAACAATCAATGGTTGCCAGAAGTAGCGTAGAGGCTAAATATAGAGCACTAGAATTGGGAAATTGTGAAGGAATATGGATTAAAAAACTCTTGGTTAAACTTTAGATCAAAGTAGAGCCTCAGATGAGGTTGTGGTGTGACAACCTAGCAATTATTAAGATTGCAAAAAATCTTATTGATCATGATAGAACTAAACATGTGTAGATAGATCGTCATTTCATAAAGAAGAAAGTATATTCTAGTTTGATTGATCTAGCTCACATTCCCACTAGCAAACAAGTTGTAGATGTTTTCACAAAAACACTTATTAGAGTTAGATTTGAAGAGTTAATCAATAAGCGAAGAATGATCAACATCTATTTACTAGCTTGAGGGAGAGTGTTGATAGAATATTTCAATTTTATTACTTTTTTGTTTCCTTATTTGCTCAATAGTTTATTTCCTAAGACATCATTTTATCTTTTCACATTTTGGTCCCTATTCTTGCGGGATGTTATTTGCTTCTTTATTTCGGTCATTCATGAGATATAATATACAGACAATATTGGATTATCCTGCAATCTTATGAGTCCAATTGTGCATAAAGTTCTGGCATTTATGAATGATTAAAGTGATTAATGCCATGGTATGAGCCCTTGTGCCGAGGTAGGCTTCATAGTTGCTCCTCGGAGCTCGTAAGATTATAATTTGGGCTCAATGTTGGCACCGAGTTAAGACCAACAACACAGGCATATATGGTCAAGTGAATCCCTGACTGATCAAGCGTGAACTTCTAATCTGCAAAAAACAGTCTCAATTTTGATTCCGATTTTAGTCGAAACATTTTATTAAAGTTCAGAACTTCAGTTATATAAACAGGTTCAAACTTTTTCTGAATACTTAACAGATTTAACTCAGAGCTTAGTCAGTCAACTTTACCACTCACGACTTCAAACTCAGAGAAAAAGAAAAAAATGCGAAACATTCTCTGTAAACGATAGTAGTGTTGTGGGCTGCATCATCTGAGAAATCTGATTGGCTAACAGATAGTTTCCTCAAATCTGATTGGCCAATCTGTGCTCTCATGCATCACACTTGTTTCTCCACATCTTCATTGGCTAGAAGTCTCTAGACAGACAGAGGAAGACTTTGAAAGGTCTAGAGGAACAGGGAAGTCAACCCACCACACAATCGTAGAACACTAAAGGATGACCTTGACCCTGACCCTATCCTTGAGTCCTTTCTCATAGCAAAAAAGCGTTGCCTTTATTTCCAACAACCAAAGACTAGTCCTTTTTTTCCTTTGGCATTGCTGTTTCCAGGAAATTCAGACAGTAGTCCCTCTCATGTTGTAAAGATGTTGTCTTTTCTTTTCTGTTTTCCCTTCCGTTTCTGTTTCGGTTTTGGAAATACCGAGGTTCCACGTTTACTTACTGTAACTACAAATAGTAATAATAACAGAATAGACAGAAAAAGAAGAAGGTCTAGACATAGAAATGAACTATGGCCGGTGGAGCCGCAAACACCAACATAATTGGACATCTCATCTCACTCACCTCCTTATTGGCCATTAACATTTTAATTTAATGAAAATTAGATCGCGTTACTTATAGTAAGTGCTGTAAGAAAGAACATGATCAAGTGGCACAACTGCAATTCCACCATTCAACTCGGGGTATTTAGTTATCATACTTTTCTATAAGTAGTCACAGAGGGTCACCTAGCTAGCTCGCTGTAAAGTGAGGCAGCAGTTCTTTTTGCTTACAATGGCGGAGCTCGTCTTGACCAAGCTTCATCCTCTATTTAAGCTTTGGTTCTTGCTGTTTCTGAGTCTGATTCATTTCTCAGCCTCGGAGATCATCTTTGAAGAGAACTTTGAAGGTAAGCTCCTCTGTAACTATAGTTTGTTTTTGTCTGCGCTAAACTATAACTTGATGTGATTAGGAGACAGTAACAAGTTTCCACATCATCCATAACTTGGAATCAGAAGATTTCAAGTTCAAAACTTGACTCTTGGAAGTTGAAGCTATAGTAACTTTTTGTTTTTGGCTTCTGATACGTTCTTGCCTCTCGATAAGCTACACAAGAAGACAAAGATTCCATCTTTAACAGAGTCCTTCTCTTTAATTTTTTACTTTTGTGGTGTAAGGTCGTGATCTAATTGCAAATGTGACGTTTCCTTTTGCTGAGAGAGCTCCTTTAGAAAGAGTGGTACCTTTCTAATGTGCTTCTTTGCTTAACTGAAAGGAAGTACCTTTCTGGGTATTATTGCTATGGCTTCAGGAAAAGGAAGTGCTTTGGCTTGATTATGGTTATATGTTTAACTGCTCAAACCTTATTTAGTTTGTTGTGTCGTTGACTTCTCCTATGTCTTGGGAACCAGATGGGTGGCAAAGCCGATGGGTTAGATCTGATTGGAAGAGGAGTGAAGGAAAAGCAGGGTCATTCAAACACACAGCTGGGAAGTGGTCTGGAGATCCAGACGATAAAGGTATTATCATATTCCCTGATTGAGATATTTAATGTCAGAGCAAGTACATCATATTGAATCACCTGAAGCACACGCCTGGGCGCACACATACACACATATATTCACCTGATAAAATGCAACAGAAAGGGAAGAATAGGAATGTTTGCAATTAGAGAGAACTCTGTTTATATGATAATGTTTGCAATTAGAGAGAACTATGTTTATATGACGATATCTTGAGGTTGGAGCTTGGTGTTCATTTTTGTGTTTATCTTGCAAAACAAATGATATTATCCTAGCAGGTGCTATAATGTTTCTCTAATTGGATTTTGTGCAGGTATTCAGACAACCACTGATGCCAGGCATTTTGCGATGTCTGCAAAGATACCGGAATTTAACAACAAGAACAGAACATTGGTCCTTCAGTACTCAATAAGGTTTGAGCAGGACATTGAGTGTGGTGGTGGATACATAAAACTTCTATCGGGTTTTGTAAATCAAAAGAAATTTGGTGGAGACACCCCGTACAGGTGCATCTACTATTGGCTCTTTTATGGTTTTTTGCATGAAGTAATGCACTTAAATTTCAATTGTTATGTCTTAGATCGGAGTTAGAACCTTCATTAGTTTTCTTGCCGTCAGTTCCTTTGTTAGCTTTCTTTAAATATCACTTCTTCACTGCTAAGGTTCTTGCTAGCCAACCCACTCCTCTCTCTCCCTTTTCCTCCCTCCATCTCCTTCTCCCCTCTTCTCTTGTTTCTCATTGCTTTGTTTCTTGAAGAGTTTTCTATTGACATCATTTGCCAATTTCTGCAGTGTGATGTTTGGACCAGATATCTGTGGAACACAAACAAAGAAGCTGCATGTCATTCTTTCTTACCAGGGTCAGAACTATCCTATTAAGAAGGCTTTGGAATGTGAAACCGACAAGTTGACTCATTTCTACACATTCATCCTAAGACCTGATGCAAGTTATAGCATCCTAATTGATGGTCGTGAAAGGGATTCAGGAAGCATGTATACAGATTGGGATATCCTTCCTCCGCGGAAGATTAGAGATGTTAATGCTAAAAAGGTTTCCAGATTCTACACTCAAGAGCTTGAATTTGATTTTATTTTAGATTGCTGATTCAAGAGTGAACTTAGATGCTATAACCTTTCACTGGCTTCCTTTCCATTTTCACAGCCTGCAGACTGGGATGACAGAGAGTACATTGATGATCCTGATGCTGTGAAGCCCAAAGTATGTGTCAAACTTCCTTTCTTTCTTTTTTGTCCATGTTTTGGATATAGTGGTGTGTACTTAACTGTTATTATCTTCATGATGCAGGGCTATGATTCTATTCCGAAAGAAATTCCGGACCCAAAAGCTAAAGAGGTTAGTTGATTAGCTGTAAGTTAACTTCTTGGAAAAACAAACCACATGGTTATCTGCATTTTGAATTCTTGTGCCACCACAAAACCGATCAATCTGTTACCAGCTAACTATGTCTCATATAGACTTCTTGATGATAACACGAACACAATTGTTTCGTGATTTGATTCGTACTGGTTGTATGATTCATGATAATACTGAAGAATGAAAAGCTAAATCGCACCATCATTTTCTCTTTGCTTAGCCGGAAGACTGGGACGATGAAGAGAATGGTATATGGAAACCCCCAAAGATACCAAATCCAGCATACAAAGGACCATGGAAGCCCAAGGTATGATAATTTGGATTTTAATAAGTTAAAAGCTTCTGTACTTAAAAGAGATTCTCATCATGCAAATTTATTATAATATGGCAGAAGATCAAGAACCCTAACTACAAAGGGAAGTGGAAGATTCCTTATATTGATAATCCAGGTATTTTCATGTTTGCTATTTGCTGCAATTTCTTTCCTATTTGTTCTTTTGAAGGAGTATCCATTCTGAAAATTTCCTCCCTTGTGTCTTCAGAGTTTGAAGATGACCCTGACCTTTATGTGCTTAAGCCAATCAAGTATGTTGGGATCGAAGTATGGCAGGTACGGAAGCTTAAAAGTTTCACCATTTTCTGCTCTGGGTTTCATATTCTAAATCAGTAATACCATAGCACATATTCTCTTTATTGTGATTGCAGGTGAAGGCTGGATCAATTTATGATAATGTACTAATATGTGATGATCCTGAGTATGCGAAACAAGCAGTACAAGAAGTTCTAGCAAATAGGGAGGTAAGTACTTATCTTTGGCAGTTGGTGTGTGGAAATGGAACTATATGATTTCATAGGACTTATTTGGATTGTTTGTTGGGAAATTCAGATCGAAAAGGAGGCATTTGAAGAAGCAGAGAAAATAAGAAAAGCGAAGGAGGAAGAGGTTGTTAACTTAAGTGGACTAATTTAGTCACTAAATTATCTATCAGCTTCTGGTTTTTTTGTGAAAGATATTTTGGGGTTGTGCAGGAAGCTCAGAGAGCTAGAGAGGAAGGTGAAAGGAGAAGAAAAGAAAGAGGGTACGATAGACATCGGAGAGATCGATATAGAGACAGATACAGAAAGGTTTGTGTCTGAATCATTTGCTATTATGCTTCTAAAGATTGTATGAAGAAATCAAACTTGTTTTTTTTTAAGGGTAATGATCTTTACCGGAATCTAATGAAAAAGGTGTTATCTTGCAGCATGATCCGAGAGATTACATGGATGATTATCATGTAAGAATGAGTCTGCTTCTTCTTACATTTCTTCATTTACATGCCTAATACCAATCTAGTAACCCAACTGTTCTTGTTTGGTGTATTTGATTTTGGGGTGCAGGATGAGCTTTGACGGAAGGGCTTGCATTTGCGAGAATCAGACAGGCATGAGACAAGACAACTACATAGGAATGGAGGCAATCCCTTCTGTTATTGTCTTTCTGGTTTACTGTTTCCATGAAACTGTTGTGATGTTAACATCCCAAGCAGCTTGGGTGAATCTATGGAGGATTCTATGAACTCTTTTACAATCTTTTTATCTTTGAAACAAAAACATGTCCCATCATAACATGTTGGTAGCAGAGATTGTGGCAAAAAGTGTTTGACATGATTAAGTTCGAGTTCACTTTTTTTTGTGATTTAACGAATCATAAAAATTTACAATTTAAATATGACCAAAGTTAAAATATTTGAATATGAAAGTTATTCAATGTCACACTTAATAATCAGTCTAAATTACCATTTTATAGCTTATAAAAGAGTTTAAGTTTGATTGATCGAAAATAAAATTTTATCGAAAATAATTTGCCTTATTCAATTTAAATTTAATTTAATTAGGTTTGTATTTCGAAAAATTTTCATCCAAGGCTTGTCCAATCAATGAGGCCCAACTGAATGGAGTATATGCACATTGCTTCCCTAAACAACGCAGAACTCAGAAGTAGGAAAAAAGGAATCTTCAACCTTCTTCCTTCAACCCCATTTCTTGGAAGAGGAAGAGGAAGAAGAACAATGGCTTCAGCTTCTCTACTGCGATTCTCACAGCTTCCCACTTCGAAAATGTTATCAAAATTTCACCTTGTTTCTTCCTTGTCACCGCCTCTATCTCTCTCTTTCCACCCACTGTCCAGTTCACGCCGGTCGCCGAAATCAACCGTCACCCGCATGTCATACAATCCCACGCCAGCCACCGACCGTCTGATATCGGCCGTCTCTTACACACTCCCCTTCTTCAACTCTCTACAGTACGGTCGTTTCCTTTTCACCCAATACCCATCTCTGGGTCTCCTTTTTGAACCCCTTGTACCTCTCTTAAGCCTCTACCGATCCGTTCCCTATGCTAGTTTCGTCGCCTTTTTTGGTCTTTATTTAGGGGTTGTCAGAAACCCTAGTTTCAGCCAGTATGTGAGGTTCAATTCGATGCAAGCTGTGACCTTGGATGTTCTCCTGGTTGTGCCTTTGCTTTTGGCTCGAATCTTTAACCCGGGTCGAAGTGGGTTTGGGTTCAAGTTGATGGTTTGGGGTCATAACGCGGTGTTCGTGTTTAGTTGCTTCTGCTTTGTGTACGGGTTGGTGAGTTGTGTTCTGGGTAAGACTCCTTACCTGCCCTTTGTTGCTGATGCAGCTGGTAGGCAAATTTAAGGCCTGTTATGCTCTGTTCGCAAGGTGTTTGAAGTATGTTCACGAGAGGATGGAAATGAAAATGGGCTAGTTTCGCTTATCTGGGATTGTTTCACTGGTGTTTTGGGAATTGAAATGTTCCTTTTTCGGAGAATTTTGACTTGCAACTATCCGAGTCATTCTTCACTGTTTCTTCTCCATGTTCTGCTTCTTTAGATGGTCAAAAGTTACCATGTTTTCGGGACCGTACAATAATATTCTGATAGAAGATTTCATTTCCTCAAAGAGTAACCTTTATGAATTTTGCTGTGCCTTTTCTGTGCTAAAATTTTACTTGAGGATCACTTATCTGGTATGAAGTGTTGTTTGATATCAGGTGGGTTTTCACGAAGTGGTAGCTCAACTCCAGTTCCAGAAACAGAACATAAAGATCCTTAGAATGGTTTCCCAGAAACACATTAAAGCTTTACTAAGCTTTTCAGTTCAGAAGATCATTTACAAGTGGACTTTTGAAGAAATGTAGATTCAATGCCTGTTTTGCTTCCGAGATGCAAAATGAAAGGACCATACCAACATTAAGCAAATCAACTTATAAAACCAATCCATTATCTCGAAAAAGACACTGCAAAAAGAATACGGTCTCTGTTGCTTACAAGTTTCGAAGTAAACGAATTAGTTCATATGGGAAGTCGGTTGTGATTCTCATATGTAAAAGCTTAATTTCAAACAAAACATTCTAATACAAAACACAAAGGACCCTCAACTCACAACACCACCAACTACACTCGCTCGCATCTAGATCCTCGCTCGCATCTAGATCCTTGCTCATTTCTTTTTAACTAGTCCCTTGGCGATCAAGCATTAAGGTTCAATCACGAACAGAGGCTGTCGTGGTGACAAAAGGTAAACCCAAATCACTTGACATAAATTGAAAAAAACATTTTCAGTTTTGTTTGTCAATAGAAGAACAAAGTCTTACCATATCAACAATGACTGACTTGCCATCTTCTACAAGGATCTCAACTATGGTTCCAGATTGATCAGCCTGAAGAGTGATACGTTTGGAGAAAGTTAACACTCGGGTAAATGCCGCATCAGTGATCATATAAACTCACATGCCAGTACATCCTAATGCGGATCATCAATACTGTTACAACCTAACTTAACGTTGAATACCTGTTACTTTATATCCTCATTCATCTAGCAGGCATCCATATCCACAGAAAACAATTGGTGTTCACTAAGGGCTTATTATGATAAAACAGGCACTAGTAAAACTGAAAGGAGAAGATACTTCAAACTTACTTCTATCTCATTCATCAATTTCATGGCTTCAATGATGCATAAGACCTGCCCCTTCTGCACCTTGTCTCCAACCTAGAATGGAAATGCTTATCGTTTTCCACATCAAGCATAAACTTTCATCAACGAGAAACAGTAAAAGCACCAATAAAAGTTATTTACCTTCACGAATGGGGGTTCACCGGGGCCAGGGCTTCTGTAGAATGTTCCTGCCATAGGGCATTTAAGTGGTGGATGTGAAGACTTTGGGGATTTGGCAGCAGCAGGAGCGGGTGGTGGTGCAGCAGAAGATGCAGGGCTAGATGCTGCAGGAGCAGCTGCAGGAAGGGGTGGTGGTATTGCTGGTGGTGCTGATGGCGAACTCATTATAACAGGAGCAGGAGATGGTGGTTGGGGCAAGGCCTCCTTTTTCCTAATTATCAGTTCACAGTCAAGTTGTTTCAACTGTAACTCTACAATATCCCTTGAATCAACAAGTCTGCAACAAGTAAAGAATATCTTTGTTACAATAAAAATGGAGTCCATGTGAGTGAAAAGTACAAATTTTGATTCAATTCACTCACTTAACAAGGCTTGAAACTTGAGTAATGAATTCAGAGATAGATTCCTCCGTAGCCAAAGTTGGAGGTGAAGGTTCATTTGATGGCTTAGCATCCTTTGCTTCCTGTGATGGTACTTCAGTTTTAGGAGGAGATGATGGTGCAGCATTTGACGATCCCTCGACAGCAACCTTGAAGGCAACAGATGACCCCAAAAGCGTGTCGAGGAAGGAACGAAAATTTGAAAATAGATCTGCTAACAGGAACTTTTGAAAGAATCTTACCTCATTCAATTGTCCTTTCACCACAGTGGAACAGTTGTGACCAGGCTGCAAACCCATAATATTGGCAAAAATTTGTTCTTTATAAAAGAGTCTCAATATGCTAATTTGAAATGAAATGTAAATAAATGGTTAAAACTGGTAGAATGTAGTGTAATCATAAGAATAATTCCATTAAGAAAAGGCAATGTATGTGAACAGAGCAGGTCCAGATTTGTAATAATGAGATTCAAAATGCCTCAATCACATGAACAGCTTCTGAGACTACAAAGTGAATAAGATATAAAATGCGCAGGCATAAAATGTAAAAAATTGCACGAGTGCATGAGGGCATTTCTCTTTTCTTCAAGTTTAAGAAATCATCAGGATACCATACTAGCTTAGTCTGCCAATTGCATTCTACAAGGTCACAATGCAACCCACTAGACAGATGTACTTGGACCATGACCAATCCATTTGGTCTCCGTCATACTAACATCAATGATTGCTCCGATAACTACAGCTCTAGCAACAAAAAGAACAACATTCTACAAGTTCACAATGCAACCCACTATACAGATCTACTTGGACCATGACCAATCTGTTTGGTCTCCATAGTACTAACATCAATGATTGCCCCGATAACTACTGCTCTTGCAACAAAAAGAACAATAAAGCGTACACATCCTAACACCTCTCAAAATGACTGCAACTGCGTTCTGAAATTTATTGTTTCAGCAACAAGCAGACAGTATATGCAGTGGACTACTAAGTTATGCTAAACCTCCAGTGTGTGGTCATGTAATTGCTCAGAGAAGTTTATTTAAAGAAAGTAGAAGAAAACTCAATTTGTCCACTGCTTACTCCATCAGAAAGCTAGACAGTAGATAGCACATTTTTTAAGATAGAGAAGTTAATAACTTATAGGCTACAAGTTTTTTTTTCCCCCCTTTTTTCTGATCCTTAATACAAACATTTCTTAACAGAGAGGCCTACAAAGAAGTTGATACATAACAGTTCAAATCTTGTTTAGACCGTAGTTAAAGAGAAGCAAACTCTCATGTTCTGGAGATAAAATGTCATAAAAATGTCAAGACATCAAATTTCTCCATTAACTTCATTTAAGATTTTGCAACAACCGACCGACGTGTCTATAGTCGCGTGGGACACTTTCTACTTTAAAATGACAGCACAGGCATGCAACACTTCGATGTGGCTTCCTATTGGCTGTTTCCATTGAAACAGATGAAGATTAAATGTAGCAATTCAATTTCCTTTTTCTTCAGTTCCCAATTTTCGTCAGCAACCAGTTAAGCCTGAATCAAGTTCAATTCCTAATTCCCCAGAAATTGCCGTACAATTGAAAAAAAAACCACCCAAAGGAAAGCAGCAAATTAACTGACAATAGATTTTCATCAAGTGAAACAAGGAGATAAAGCTCAATGATTTGAGGAATTGTCGAAAATAATCAAATGAACTGCATTTTATTATGTAATGGAACTCAAAGTTCTCGTCAATATCATTGTATCTTTAATGTTATTGCCATCGCTCAAGGGTCAACAATGATGAAATCAACTAAAAAGATCTTATAATCTAGTTTCCCTCTCCTTTTCATGGTTTTAGCTTCTCTGCAATCTCAAGATAATAACAAAGGGAAATAACATAAACGGAAAAGAAGAGCAAACCATCCTCAATGATAGACTGTCAAATCAAAGGTAAAGCATTTAAGAACCGTAGAAAATGGCATTCCAGTCTTGAAATGTAGCATAAGCCAAACCAAAACAACAAGAAACCTAAAGATTCACAAACATCAACACTATTCCCCACATTCCTTGGAAAACCAAATGAAGGAGCCAATTCAAGTAAAAGCAAAAGGAAAATAGATAACTACTAAAGACTCAAGCTTTGTAAAATTCCCAAGAAGAAAAACAAAGAAAGATGAATTACCCTGGTGAAAAATCGAAGGTTCGGGTTGGGAGAGAGGGGAAAGCAGACCCTGGAAAAGCTGGGGTTATTGCAATGAGGCAAGCTGGTGGTGGAGCTCTTAACCACAGGTGAAGGAGATGGGGTAGCAGAGAGTGAAGAAGCCATCTTTGAAAGCTTGGGTTTTGACAAGCACAGAGAGACGACAAATGGGGTTGGTTGTGATGGATTATATAGATGTTAGAGTAGATTAGGTGAGTGCTTTGGGTTTTCCGTCAGATGGGTTAGTTTCGAGTGCTGAGCTGAAACTGAGACATAGACAGGCGAGACAGCAGAAACTAAAAAAGCCACCGAAGCAGCAACATGGCTTCGCCTTACAGATTTCAGACTTTCCGATGAAACCAAAGGGAGTAAAAGACGTGAAGTTACTTGTTTTGCCACCTAAATCCAAATAAAAAACTAAATTCGAATATCAAATTCAATTTTAAATATTGAATTAAAAAGAATTTAGAATTCAATCAAACAAGTGTTTACTTACTCTTAACTTTGACTTATCACTTTTTTTAAAAAAAAATTGAATTCCATTTGGTCTTATTATCATCCCTAATTACAATGGCTTTCAATACCTAAGTCAATTTAATAAATAAGAACCAACTTTTGAATATGCCTCAAGTTAGATTGGAGTTTAAATTCATCAAATTTTATTTATACAGGAATTTAAATTTATTGTTATTTTAATTAGATTCGAATCTTAAAAATTTTGAGATTCGTTCGGCCTTTAACATTTCTAATTAGAATGTAGAGTCTGAATATATTACAAAGAATGAACTTTTGAATATATTTAAGAGGTGCTTAGTTAGTTGGTACGAGAAGAAAGGAAAAGGTAAGGAATGAAAAAATGATGCTTGATAATATATTATGATTAAATGAATAGTATTTTTATATAAGCTTTTGGAGTAATACTATATACCTCTCAATTATAATAAATGAATACTTTTTCATTTTCATTCCTTACTATATTCATTATAAATTATATTATTATTTCTGCGAGTGAACCAAGAATCTCTTAATATATTCAAGTTAGATCCGAATATAAATTCATTAAATTTTATATATACTTAATTTTAAATTTATTATTATTTTAATTAGATTTAAATAAGGATAACAATTCTTAGCCCATGAGTTTAAATATAGTTGTTTTCAATGGGTCAGCTCATAAATTAGGTCCAGGTTTAAAATTGACTCGAGGCCTAATTATTCTAAACAAAATAATATCATTTATTTAGAAGAGTTGAGTCTCGGGTGAGCCTAATTCTGAATATATTAAATTTAAACTTAATTAAAAAATAAATTATTTTATATTTTTAATTTAGGCTATTGACATCCTAAAACGAAGGGCTAGAATAAAACATAAAGTTGGGCCTATCTCATGGGATAAATCAGAAGCCCACAACTTAAAATGTCTTAACTAGTACTTCTGGTGTTGCCATTAAGAGTTAAAACTATATCGAGTAGACCACAGATGAATCGAAAGCTTATATTTTAATTTCTGAAGCTTCAACCCCAGATTAATGTACAAATGGCCCTGTAATTGCTTCCTTAATCTGTTTGTTCGAGCACACACGTTGCAAGTTGTTTATGCTAAGAACCTGGAAAAAGGTTTCAGACTATAAAGGTGGCAGCTACTCCCGCAAGACGAATGTTGATATTGCAGAAAACACTTTCCACAAACACAAGAAGTTGATTTTGATCTGCATGCAAGTTACTGTGAAGTCTGGTTTTGATAACTCTACGTTAGGAATGAAGCAGGTACGGAACATGAACATCCATGGGGCTCCTTGGCAAAAGTGGCCGTCTCCTCCTGAGACGCAATGGCTGGTTATAAGCTTTTCAACGATGGAGTATACTTCTCTAATGGAAAGTAGGAAGTATGATCCATATAGAGCAAACCGCATTGATTCTGGGAACAATATCAAAGCCAAGGAGATCAAGGACAGGGAACTAGAAAGCGCCATGAAAGATCGAATAATGGGTGCAAAACGAGTTTCAGAAAATGCAAGCTCAGAAGCAAATGTTAAGCTTGTTGGATAATTTTGGCCTTTCCTATAAGCTTTGACAATATTTAATTACATTTTTTAGTTTTTTAATAACTTATTGATTAAATTACGTAATTTAATTTAGATAAAAATAATAAAGTGGGCCAATAAATAATTTAAATCAATAGGTCAAAGTTCAGTTGAAAAATAAATCTCAATCAGTATAGACTAGACCCATATTGAGCCTGTGAAAGAGAAGCTTGATATGAAAGCTCTATATAAGAATTAAGGTCTCCTGTAATTGCTTATATCAATCATAAGCATAAGGATTCTCTGGCCCGTTAAGAGAGCGTACGTTTTGAGAAAACTGTAGAAAGACCTTACCTGCATCCTGGAGAGCAATTTCAGTAAAGGTGGCGGTAGATTTGCGATGTTTTCGGCTTCGGAACGCTCGTTTGAAGTTATGGAGACCGAAATTAGGTATTTTCTACATTTCTTCGTTTCTTGCTTTTTCATGTTCGATCCGGGATATGTAACTAAGGTATCGTTATGTATTACACGTGATATTAGAGCGGTGACATGATTAGGTGATTAAAAATGAAGATTTTTCGGTTTTTTCTCCATAAGGTTTTCAGACATTTAACTTCTGTCTCTCGATTTTTTCTTAACTTTTATTGCATGAAATAGTATAAATGTGTTTAGCCTTGAGAAATGGGGTGAAAACGAGCTAGGGAGTGCAAAAAATCGACCCGAAACTCGCTAGAAATTGTCATTTTCCAGCAAGAATGACGGAGATCGTTCACGCCACGTGTCGGCGCGTGCAACGCACACACCATCAGATAAGAGCACATTGGTATGCGTATTGTTGAGGCGGATCACCACAATGCAATATTTATATCATATTCCATAATGCATCCTCCAATATAAATACATTGAACCATTATCTGTCTT
>JANZLC010000007.1:26461797-26479183 GCA_026413385.1 Erythroxylum gracilipes | reverse complement strand
TTGCTAGTTAATTTTCTTAATTTAATTTCCCCAAACATACAAAATCGCTAGTCCAATTAATTGAGTGATCCAAGCCTAGTACTTACACAATTACTCCCTAAGGGACGATATTATATTGTACTACTTGAGACCCGTGAACTTGCGGAATCCCATCATCAAACCAGTGCTAGTAAAGGTCCACATGACATAAAGAAGCTAACAGTATAAGGTTTAAAAGGAAAGAATGTGATCATCAGGTAACTCATTGGCTTATTAGTTTATGAATCTAATTTGCAATAGTTTCATTAAGTATTTGGTAGCTATGTAGTGGAGCATCTGATCAAGGTGCTTCCACGATGCAGTGGTTTATATCTAGGATAAAGTCAAATTAAAGGAAAGGAGGAACTGATGGTTCACAATAATGATGAAGTAGAAGTAATATCTATCAGGAATGTATTTATTGAACCTTGTTGTAAGGTTCATTTGGTTTTTACATGACACATTTTATATATGATCTTTTGATCAATTTGGGACAAAGAGAGTTAATGTTTTGTATTTAATGCTTCTGTTGTACAGTTGTTGTTTAATGCAAAACATAATGGTACAACTCTTTTATCATATGGTTTGTATAGAATGTATCTTACCCCGAATTAGATATATGCTTCTTCGTATCTTGCTAAACAAGTTATGAAATGAAGAACCCTGATGAATGAGAAGTCATACATGGTATGGCATGAAAGTTTAAGCCATATTTCCAGAGCTAGGGTTGAAAGATTAATCAAGGAAAACATTTCTCAATTCTAGATTATGATGATCTGGGAACATGTATTGACTGTTGCAGGGGTAAGTTGACTAATAAGAATATTGAGGTCAACTCATGCTTTTCATTTGTTGAGTCTGATATATAAAAATATATGTAGACCTTATACAATTGCATTGTACAATTATAAATGTATTCTGATATTTGTTGATGATTATTCCCATTACAGTTATGTAATCTTGCTTAAAGACTAAAGACTGAGAACCAATTGGAAAAATTCATCAAGATAGTCAAATTTGATACTGCACCCTAAAGGACTTTAAGAAGTCGATGCAGAACAAGGCTATTCTTCTGAGATAGTATAATCCTTATAAAAAAAGATTGCATGCTAGTTCCACTCATTTCTATTTAGTAAGATATCTCAACCAATTTAAGGCTACAGATTTTACTGTAGAAAAAAGGGGGACTGGAATAGTGAAATCACAAACAACTAAGTTTCTGAAATACAATATCTATGATGATGGTGGGCTCTTTGACCGTTCGGATGATAGCAGGGTGAATACTACAATTATCATATACCAGCTACTCATACAGTTAGATCTGGTTGATCTAGGTCTTTGTACCGTGCCTATACAGGAATAGGAATCTATATATACACACACAGAGGTTTCTGCAGATACAAGATCTAATGCAGTTAAGTAAATCCACTAGAGTGAGATAACCTACTATCTCATCTGATAACATAGTTTATTAGGTGAGCAGGACTATGATATTAGACATGGTTCGAATCCAGTTACTTTTACATAAGTTGTTTCTGGATCCAATGCAGATGCATGGTGGGATGCAATGAATGACGAGATGCAATCCATAAAGTATATTAAGGTTTGGGAGCTAGTTGATTTACAACGAAACTGCAAACTCATCAGTTGTAAATGAAGGTTAGACTTAAAGGATTTCAGGATAGAGTTCAGCAGTTTATAGGATGGCTTAGTTGCCTAATGGTTCACTTAGGGAGAAAGGTTAACTTTATTGTTCCCATTTCTCTTGTATCCTCGTAAGATACATTTTGAGTGATTCAGGCAATTGTAGCTCATGATGATATAAAGTTACATCAGATGGCTGTCAAAATTGCTTTCCTGAATAAAGACCTTTATGAAGAGGTCTATATGGTACAACCTGAAGGATTTCAAGATCCAAATAGAACTGACATGGTTTTTCGTGTTATGCAGATCAATATATGGTTTACATCAAACCTTTCGAAAGTAATACCTTTCAGTTGATGAGGTTATGACCTCTTTCGGCTTCATGAAAAATAAAGTTAAAAGATGCTTATACTATAAGGTTAGGGGGAGCAAAGTTATCTTCCTATTACTGTATGTAGATGATATATTGCTCACATCAAGTTACTTGACCATGTTGTATAAGGTTAAGCAACTTTGGTTAAGAACTTTGACATGAAGGACCTTGGTGTAGCATCTATTGTCCTAAGTATTCAGATTTACAGGACAGATCTCAACACTCATCAGGCCTCTCATAGAGTGCATACATTTAGTATGTGTTACAAAAGTTTAATACGGTTAACAATAAACCTATCGTAGCACCTTTATCTTATAGTGAGAGATAATCTTTGGCACAATATCCAAAGAATAAAATAAAAAGAGAGATTATAATGAATGTTCCGTATACTAGTACGGTTGATAGCCTGATGTATGCTTGTCTATGTACTAGGTGGGACATTGTATTGACTGTTTGACTGTTTGGTTAGTATCTGGTTAACCCAGGAGTAGACCATTGGAATGCATTCTAGCGAGTGTTGATATAATTAAAGGGAACTAAGGATTATATGTTGATATATAAAAAAGTCAACAGACTAAACCTCGTAAGGAATTCAGATTCAGATTTAGCTATGTGTTCGGATGATCGAAAGTCCACTTAAGGTTATAGTTTTAAGTTCGTAGATGGTACAATGTCGTGGAAGTGTTTCAAGTAGACACGTGTAACTTCCTTGACTATGCATGCATAGTGCATGCTATAGGGCTGCTTCATAGACGGTTTAGCTCATAAATAATTTATGAGTTGTCTGTGAATGATTCAGTAGCTAGACTCATTCGATTGTACTGCGATAATCTTGTTGTTGTATTGTTTAATAACAACGAAGACTATCACAGGGTCTTAGAATTTCGAGGTCAATTATATAACCATCAAGGATTGGATACGAAAAGGTGACATTAAAGTTTGGAGCATTTAAAAATTGAGGAAAAGTTAGTCGGTCCTTTAACTAAAAGACTTCGCCCACTTATGTTTGTGACACAAATATACAGTATGAGTGTTTTGACGTCCTTAGGTACTGTTAGTTAAGAAATCGTTATGTTTGCTCCATGTAAATTTGTACATTTTGATGTATTATGATAGTATGATAGTTCATCGATAAAGATGATCATCATTTATTCTCGGTAATACGTGTTATCATACATTACCATAATACATATAAAAGTCTTAAGATTTGTGATGGTCTTAAACATTTAAAGGTCATTGGGAATATATACATATTGATCTTGTGCTTATGTCATTTAGACGCATGCAACTTTATACGGATATCCATGAAGTTTGACATGACATAGGGGATATAAGTTTTTAATCCCATAAAGGTTCTCTAATGCAGTTTAGCATTCAATTGGAGGACATAAAGGTTTTCTTTAATGCAGTTTAACATTTGGTGAGAGGAAACAAGTTTTCTTTAATGCTGTTTAGCATTAGGTGAGAGAAAACATGATATCTCTAATGCAATTTAGCATATGCCGTTTAGCATAAAGTTAGAGAAATCAAGACCTACAAATGAAGATAATATAATTTAGATCATAAAAGTATCATCTTAGTTTGTCACACTCCATTTTCTCATTCATATTAGTAAGATATTAGGTATACGTGATTGTATTGGATTTGTGTCGCACTTGACACATGTATTTGAAACTTTTCGATATCGAAAGCCTTGAAGGATGGAATGATGGACTTTCGTTATCTTTGGATCAAATGTTATGTTTTTAAACTTAGTCGACTAATTTAATAGCGTAGCTTAACCGAGTTTTTAAACTATTTTTAAACTAGAGTCAAACCTGTAATTAATGCTTGTCTAAAGAGGAGAATGTTGGACAATTTTGTCCTTTCTCATAAAGTTGGATAACATTTAATTGCATTTTTCAGTTTTCTAATAACTTATCAGTTAAGCTACGTAATTTGATCCAGATAAAGATAATAAAGTGGCCTAATAAATAATCTAAATCAATGAGTTAAAGTCTGGGCGAAAAATGAATCTCAATCAGTGTGAACCAGACCCATATCGGGTGCGTGACGGGGAAGCCCGATATGGAAGCTATATATAAAGGTTAAGGTCTCCTGCAATTGCTCATATTAATCGTAAGCATAAGTATTCTCTAATCCATTAAGAGAGCTTACGTTTTGAAAAAACTATAGAAAGACTTTATCGGGGGGCGCCCGATATGGAAGCTATATATAAAGGTTAAGGTCTCCTGCAATTGCTCATATTTATCGTAAGTATAAGTATTTTCTAATCCATTAAGAGAGCTTACGTTTTAAGAAAACTATAGAAAGACCTTACTAGCGTCCTAGAGAGCAGTTCCAGTGAAGGCGACAGTAGATTCGCGCTCGTTTCAGCTTCGGAAAGCTCGCTTGAAGTTATGAAGGCGTAAAATCAAGTATTTTCTGCATTTCTTCATTTTTTATCCTTTTACATTCGATCTGGAATACGTAACTAAGGTACCGTTACATATTACAAAGCCATAAAACAATAAACTAAAGAGGGAGGCCATGGTTGTTACAGGGTGAGTTTCAAAAGGAGATGTGGCCTTCCCTTGGTATTTAATCCCAATAAAACTGAGGAGCACAGGAACGAGAAACGCAAGAATGGCCTGGCGGGAATCCGATGTCAACATTTGCTGTGCAAAGTTGCATCTTAAGACTTTAAATGTGAGGCAGTGAAACTGTTGGTAGAGATGAAATTGTTGGTGTTGAAGCATTTTCCATTTGCAATTATACAGAGTAGAGTAGTAGTTACAGAAAATATGTTTGTCGGTCAGGAAAGTTAAAAGAACTCTGAGAGTAAGTACTGATGAAGAAACTACTACCAACATTAATTGAAAGAAGAATTTGCAGGCAAGATCGTAACAAGTCGAGTGATTTATAGAGTAAAAGGCATGACATCTGGAAGTGGGAGTACCTAGTAAGCCACTCGATCAACGGCCTATCAGATGTTTGATAAGTGTGAGGGGCAGGGGTGAGGTTAGACAAAGTCAGGGTTTTTGAAAAGCAACTAATGAATTCATTCATGGAAATTGAGGGTACTTCCTTGTCTGAGCAGTGTGAGTACATACAAATTTTAAGTAAACGAAAGAACACAAAATCTTACAACAGAATCTGCAGCTGCTTGGTTGCTTTTTAACGTAATTAGAGATGAGTAATTAACCAACATTGATCGTGATAGTCATACTTCATTTAATCCAGAGTTGGATCCAACTATACTCTTCAGCTTTCCAAAAACTTTGGTATTACTCGTTAAAAATGCCAGCTCTGGCTGCCAAATCCGGAATCCCTTGTAAGTGATAATTTCCTTTTAACACAATAACTTCTCAAGAATTACATGTCTAAAATAGTTGTCAATTGGAGTTCTCTGACCATCTCTCTAATAGTAAAAATGTTGCATTGCTCAAATTCTCTTTTAAGTCATTGTTTAATAGTAAAAATGTTATCTGAGTGTTCTTTTTGATTCTATCCAACAGTTCCTTCAATAAATTAGAGAAACAATGTCTACAAAAGGGTCGATTAATAGTTCAAGCGGTTGCGTGGTGACTCTTTGAGTATCTTGGTTCATGTCATGCTTGTGTTGCCTTCTGTGACGGGCTGACGGCTGCCTTTTTTGCTTTGTTTACCCTTTTCTGGTTTTGATATTGACTCCCTGGATGGCCTTGTTCTATATAGTCACGCTTTTAGCTGACCTCCTTTGATTTAATTAACTTTCCAAAAAATAAAAAGTTACAGCCAACCAAAGTCGATATCACATTGAAGCGGCTAGCAAAGTAATCATACTGTTATCAATTAGCAATGATTCATCAAATAAAGATTCGTATACGTTAGATCATGAGCTTAATGTAGTAGAAAATCTTATCTCCATCCCTAATTAATTTGACATTTCTTCTTTCCTCCATTTCCAGAAAGTGAGAATTACATGAAATGGATTCTTGTGTCACCATCTCTTTAGGCCATCCATTTTGACGATGATGCTGTTAAGAGATTCTAACTTTCTGATTGTCTAAAGCAAGCAGAAGTGTAAAGTGAGCTTGATTAACTACCTTTTCTTGAACTTTCAACCTGTTGGAGAAGTATGTAAATAGTGAAGAACCTGGTGGAACTTCTCAACAACCAAACCAAAAGTTGACAGTCGAATGGCGTAAAAAGTTAATGAGGAATCCATGTCTCAAACATGCTCCAAGGGCCAAGGCGACAGCTAACCTTGTGGGGTAGTAAAATGCAACCTCTCAATTCACCATGGTGCCCCACTACATACGAGATGATGAATAGGTGACATGTCCTAAAGAGAGGTTTGGTCATCCAGGCCCTGTGCAAATGCCTGATACTGAAACTCAACAAGCACATAATCTGTAGATGGAGAAAAGCACAAAATTGCACAACCAGATATCAACTTCTAAGTATAAGGACACATTGAAATGGTAGGTGATCAATTCGTTGCTTTATAAATTAGTAAACATTCTCATTGCTAGTTTACATTAGCTCAACACAAAAATGGGCCTCAATAGCAAAAACAGTAAAATCCTGAAGAAACACGGATATTTCGTTGTTCATAAGATCTTCTCTTCACTGGATAACTACACCGAAAAAGAAAATTTATAGTCCTTCCTCAAGTCATCTTGATCATCTAACAAAAGCCTGGAATAATCGTCTTTCAAAAATAATTCCAATGACAAAAGGAAAGACCACTATGCACTTATCAACTGCAGCTCTGATAAGGTCAAGAACTATGTTAATGATTACCATGCAGTAAATTACCTCACAGCTTGTGGTCAGTGCTCCCCTTTATTCTTATACTTAGGTTGTACCTTTGCATATGCAAGGAGTCGACTATGTGACAACTTGAGCTCTGCTTTTCTGCGTCTTCGCTTGGCATTCCTAGATAGATCGCCAAGATCATTGCTTGACTGCTCCAACTTTTTGTTCTTTTTAACAGATTTTTCATTTTTCAACTTTCCTCGGACAAGCTCTTTGATCTGTCGTCTCTTATTATTTGGTACCTTCCATTCTTTCTCCCTGTAAGGTGCCAACTTTTTTACGGAAACATATTTATTCAAATCCTTGTCATCCAACATCAATATCTCATGTGCCTTCAGTCCATAACTCTTGGGTTTCACTTTGGCATATTTAAACCTGGTCTTCAAGTGTCCAATAGTACCTTCGTAATCCAACTTATAACCTCCATCATTTCTTCTTTAACTTTCTTGACAAGTGACATTTTTCGTTTCATCTTCTGCATACTTCCATCCCTCTCTTCTTCATGAAATTCATCTTGTTCACTTTCAACCTCACCATTTTCAGCCTTTCTTTTGCAAGCTCCTTTCTCTTGCAGCTAAAAAGCCACCACTAAAATCAAGTTCATCCCAACCCTTGGCAAGTCCAAGTAATTCATCCTCTTTACCAAAATCAGGCTTCTCAATTTCACCCTCATCATCAACGTCATCACCATCGCTATCATGATCATAATGCGGATCAATATCCTCTGCATCATAATACTCATCGTTGAAATTTTTTAGGGTCAAATTCCTCCTCCAAGTCGCCCAAATCCAACGGACAATCATCACTACCCTTAGCCCCAGCAGCTAACATAATCTTCTTCATCCTTTCCTGCATTTCCTTCTTCTTCAAATTCTTAAGGTGCTTCAACTCCTCCTTCCTCTCCTCCTTGCTCTTCCTCTGCTCTTTTCTAGCATTGTCCTTCTTCCTCACTGACCCTTCAATTTTCCTTGAATGACCATTGACCCATAACCCTATCCCCAGCATCCTCTTGATGCCTGAAAAAATCATCTCATACTCCTCTTGCTTCTCAATCTCCTCCTCATCTTTCAACAACTCATCAACTTCATCAAACCCTTTATCATGCTTATTCCCCTTATCGACCCACATCTTATTCAAGAAAAAATCCTACAAAAACATCCCGTTCTCATCCAACTCCACTTCCTGACCTAAATACTCACCCAACTTCTTCTTATCCTTGTTATTCTCCCCATCATCTTCTTCGTCTTCGCCGGAGTCGGAATGAAAAAGAGAGGCATTTTGATAAATAGAAGGGTCGCGGTTCCTTACCTTGAGTAAATTCTTAAAGAACTCCATATCCTTTGTTTTGCTGGGATTAGTAACATCAATATCTTCTTCAAAATCATCTTCATCGGAGGAGGATTCCGAACCGAGCCGGAATCGGACTCTGAATCATCAATCAAACCTTTCTTACGAAGCTCCTCGTATCTCTGGAGATCCTCGCGCTTCTTGTTGTGCTCGTACCTGCGAGCAAATTCCTTGTCGACTTGTATCTTCGATATGTCGGAGGCAGCGGCGTCGCCGTCATCGAAGAGCTTCAGTCCCATTCTCTTACTCTTCAATCGCACGCACTGTTGAACCAATCAGAAACTAGGGTTTATGCTCAGTTGTGTACCTACGTATCTATGTGGCGTCATCCGGGGGTTTAAAGCCAAACTCTTTTTTTATTATTATTATTATATTTTATAAATTTATAATCAATTAATAACATAATAAATTATTATAATGAAATCACTAAATTTAAATTAATAAAATTTTATATAAGACAACAACACGTAGTACAAATTTTACTGATAACAAAAGAGCACGAGACTAAACCTGCTATTACCTAACAAGGTCCACATCTGAGGATTATGAATCAAGTCTAGTCTAGTGTTAACATTGAACCAGCAACCTCCAATGAAAGAAGTATTAATGCTTCTCTACGTCACCGTAAAGATCGAACCTTTTCTCTTTTCATTGGCATTAACAAAAATGTAGATGATACAGAAGAAAGCCATCTTCTTGTTCATGAAGAAGAAGAAGAAGCATGAACGCTTCACTACTTCACCGTAAAGATTGACTCTTTCCTCTTTTCATTGATGTTAACAAAAATGTGGATGATACTGAAGTCCATCAAGAAGAAGAAGAGGGCAAACAGAGCCATTTCCAGAAGAAGACTTGAGTAGGGTGCAAGTAATATGAAATTTCTGAAACTTTAATGTAGTAATCTAAGTGGTGTACTGGGCGGATTCGGTTCCTGTCTTGTCCGAAACAAATGAGAAATTTTCATGGCGACGACAAATTTGGAAAAAAGAAAGAAAAAAAAAACCAACAACGTTGTTTACTATAAATATATGGTTAGGAGCTTAGAACATGTATCTAACAGAAAAGGATGTGTCGCTTCCCGTTGAAACCGCGAGCTTTCCCTTTCATCTCCATCTCCTCTTTGTCTCTCTGTTATCTCTTGTCAGCTTCATTTCCCTTTTTTTAGCTACCTAATCCGCTATTCATTCTCAAACTGCTTCCTCGGACCAAAAAAAAAAAAAAACCCAGAGGAAGAACACGCCGATCCAACCCACCACCGGCAACCATTTGTAAAACGCTCTCTTTTGTTCAGACACAGCTACTGGGTGGTGGAGGTGGCATATTATGGATTTACACAGATTGCCGGGAATGTTAATGGTGGTCTTGGTCTTGGTCATTGTACTCGACATGCCTGTTCTTTCACGAGCCAACCTCGTTTTTAACGTCCAACATAAGTTTGCTGGTCGAGAACGAAGCCTCAGTGCTTTTAAAGCCCATGATGCTCAACGCCATAGAAGGATTCTCTACGCAGCCCAATTGCCTTTAGGTGGTAATGGCCATCCAGCTGAAGCTAGGTAAGAAATGGCTATGGCGGATTAACTTCCTATGAGATTTCTCTGTTATCTATGCTTGTTGAATGTAGTACGCTCCTCCAGCTAGAACTTGTTTCCTGGGTTTTGCTGATATTTGATTAATGTATTATAGCCTCTATTTCACCAAGATTGGATTAGGGAATCCATCGCATGACTATCATGTCCAAGTCGATACAGGAAGTGACATCTTATGGGTGAATTGCGTCGGCTGTGACAAGTGTCCTGACAAAAGTGATCTTGGTGTATGCTTCTTCAACAACTTGGGATGATATCTAATTATCTATTATTGTTTAGATTAGAACATGAAGCCTTTAGAGTTATTATATGACAATTTGTACTCTCTTTTTTGTGGCAGATAAAATTGAGGTTATATGATCCAAAGAGTTCATCTTCTTCCTCGAGCGTTAATTGTGGAGATGAGTTCTGTACTTCAACGTACAATGGCGTAATTCCTGGATGCAATAAGACAATTCCCTGCCAATACAATGTTGTTTACGGGGATGGAAGCTCAACTGCTGGATATTTTGTAAAGGACACTTTGCATTTTGATCGTCCAACTGGAGACCTTCAAACTTCATCTACCAGTGGGACCATCATATTTGGGTATTGCTCAACTTCTGAGGTCATTTTGTGCTCTCTGAAGACTTTGGGTTGATAGTATCTAAAGCCATTTTACTTTGATGGGTATTACTTAGTTTTTTGGGGTCTTGATGGCTGCTTATATTTATGTATTAGCAAGTCCGTTTGAAGTTGAACTTGGTAACATATCTATATGATGCTGCTATTTCTGTTCATGATAGAATTTGGTCATTGATAGGTGTGGAGCTGTACAATCTGGTGGCCTGGGTTCCTCAAATGATGCACTTGATGGAATACTTGGATTTGGGCAGTCAAATTCATCTATGATCTCACAACTTGCTTCTGCTGGAAAGGTGAAAAGAGTATTTTCACATTGCTTGGACAGTGTAAATGGAGGAGGAATCTTTGCAATTGGGGAATTGGTATCACCAAAATTTAATACTACTCCCATGCTGCCAAACAAGTAGGTTCAGTTTCATCTAGGTTGAACAAGATTTAACTAACTCTCTATCACATCTTGCTTTTTATTTTCTTCAATAATGATTGCCCAAGAAACCGACATGAGTAAACTAAGACGTTTCGTGCAGAGGAGCTTGATGCATCAATGCATTTTTTTCTCTTTTACTGCTTGAAGTTTTCAGCTTTTCTTTGTTTCTTTCATCAATTAGGTAAGGTCTAAAGACTATAATTTGTTCTGATAAAATCAATTTCAGGGCACATTACAATGTTGTGTTGAAGGATATTGAGGTGGGTGGCTCTATACTAGAAATTCCAACTAGTATTTTTGACCTTGGAAAACAGAAAGAAGCAATTATTGACAGTGGTACTACCTTGGCATATTTGCCAGAAGTAGTTTATGAGACAATGATGAACAAGGTGCATTCTGTTATTTAGCCTCTTCCATTTGAAGTTTGCAGCTGAATTTTAGGACTTATGGATAAGGTCTTTGTGGATTAGATCACGGAAGGTCAACCTGGATTAAAATTGCACACTGTTGAGGAGCAGTTTACGTGCTTTCGATATGATGGAAAGTAAGATTCAACTGCAATTACAGATTGAAGCTTCTTTTGTTTTTGTTTTTTTTTTTCCCCTTATGATCATATCTGTGTATCTTTAGCAGATATTGCCATGACCCTGAACAAAGGTTTTTAAACTAAAAAGTGCAAACTTTAACCTGCTTATATTGCATCCCAAAAAATATTGTTTTGTTTAATAGATGAACTTGTAGCACAGATCTCCATTGCTCTGCTTATAACAGACTTTTCTATTACATTAGATTACTTTTCTTAGTGCCTCAAGAATTTTGGATTTTAGCCAAATTATTTAAATGGATTTGGTACTAAATCTATTTTCTAGTTCTAATTATTAAGCAACATTCTCTTTTTTTTTTTTCTTTTGGCCCTCTACTTTTGCAGAGTTGATGATGGATTTCCGGTTGTCAAGTTTCATTTTGCAGAATCCCTTACTTTGTCGGTTTATCCTCGAGAGTATCTGTTCAAAATTAGGGTAAGTATGATGGTTTAAGACTTAACATCATGATTCATTCTCAGTGCTTCATTACTAGAACCGTATTATTTGTGCCTCCTTGGATTTCAGTATTAGATAAACTCTAAATTGCAGTTTTTGTTTTGGCGATGTATGCATTCAATCTTTGGTTGAAAGAAACTTAAACCTTAAACCTTCTTCTCTTACATCTTTTCCATTCCTAATTTAAGCCTCATGTGATTATATTCTTCAATCAGTTCAAGATTTTGGTCTTATTTGGCATTTTATTATGTTCTTTCATTAGCAACTATCTGCAGCGGCATGGTATATATCATGTTGATTTCAGTCTGTGCTAATTTCAGCCTTCTTGGCTTAATACAGTCCATATGGATATGATTGTGAAATAGAAGGTCTGAAAACATAATACATATTCTATTTTAGCTTCCTAGAGATAGATTTCATTCAGCTTTTCCTAGCAGGACGAGTTGTGGTGTTTCGGTTGGCAGAACAGTGGAATGCAATCTAAGGATGGTAGGGATATGACTCTTCTTGGAGGTACAAACTCTTTCACTGCTTTTCCATATGAAAATCTTTATCAGCTGGATTGCTTAGCTCAGATGGTGCAATCCACTGTCTTGCATATAGCTATGGCCGTTCATTTTCACTCAATTTATCCCCACGAGTTGCTTTTTTGCAGATTTGGTACTTTCAAACAAGATTTTTATGTATGATATTGAAAAGCAAGCCATTGGATGGACAGAATACGATTGTGAGTATGCTGACACCCTCTAAATATTTTGCAGAATCAATTAGCACAAGATATACTTCTTCGTTATTTTCTCCAGTTAATATCTGTCAGACGAGGCATATTATCTAGACATCCATATAATCCCATCTCCTATTCTCCAATTGATTCCCTGTTATTGAATGAACTATCACGATTCTTTGCTAATTCTGTCTTACGGCCGGTTTAGGCTCATCAAGTATCAAAGTGAAGGATGAAACCACGGGATTGGTATATTCAATAGGGGGTGGAGAAATTTCTATGGCTTCCCACCTAATGAGTGGAAAAGGATTAACAATTCTGTTATTACTGTTGGCAATGTTTCAGAGATTGATATGAAGTGCAACCAGGGGTATACAGAGTTCTTTCATCTTCTTTGGTACCATGGTTTGACCAAAATATGTTCTTTGTATATATATATATATATAGATAATTAAATGTATACTCAGTTTCTTTCTATTTATTGGCAATATATAGAGTTCTGACCCCTTTTTGCCATGAATAGAAGCTTATCCCCTTCAAAGGTTAGGTTCCCTATTCTGTTGTACAGTTCCTGAGGACAGCTGTATTGTATCCACATCAATACCTAGAATAACAACTGTATGTAATGTACTTTCTGATGTAAACTATGGAAAGAGCTTGACTGATCTTTTGAACGTTCTTTCCTTTCATAATTTCACTTTAGTATATTTGGTGGCTCTCTCTTTGAAAACCTGCAAACATCTTTGTTAAGAAGGTGGAAGTTGATGAATCAATCATTCTCTGTATTTCTCACGAACCAGAGAATGTTCTGACAGGCAGGATCCTGCAATTTTACCTGGAAACAAAAAACCTGGAAATTATATGATCCCTTTCCACAGGAATCACTTCACGCGTTTTTTACAGGTGACGATGATCATTAGTGCACTCTCATAATCAGCTATTTTAACTAAGAAATTATTGTTGTGAATATGAGCAACGGAAAACAAAACCAAGAACGTGTACGAACTGAACTCCAACCCCACTACCCTGCTTTGGCATCTTTTAAAGAAAACGAATTCTCACTTTCCTGATTTGACTGCTCAACGTAGGACGACAAAGATGCAAACCCATCTCTTTCAACGATTGAAGGGCGACGAGTTTGCCGTACCCTTTTGGTTCCTCTACATCTCTTTCACACTGTTGCCTTTCTCTTGCTTTCCCTGTTTCAGCTTACTACAGCAGTAAAAAATGGAGTAATATTTCCTATCCTGGAATCGATTTTCCTGGCAAAATTATGGTTATGATCGTATTACTCAACTTCATTGAGAAAAGGGTCACGATCAAAATGAAATCTTGATGTAGATAGGTCAAGATTATGAAAGAATTGGTATGGATAGGCCAAAATTTCTCAGCAGAAATGTTCTCTGTCGATACCAAACACACATTTTATTATCCAAACACACATGTAAAGTTTCTTTAAAATTGAAAAATCCTGAAAACCAATCCAACAAATAAAAGCTTATCTCTTGCCCAACTTGTTCATTGTCATAGTAATGGCAATTTCCTTTGTTTCTCAACTTCTACTTGTTCTTTTTGTACGAGTCAGGGTATCATATACGAAAAGTTATTTCAATTAATATTTTATTTATTTTGAATTATTAATACCTTATAATATTAAAAAAAACATATAAGTTATTATCAAAATATTTTAACAAATTTTATTTTTTGTATTTCTTTGGAGTAGGCTCCAATTAAATTGACGATTTCAGATTTTTTCAATCAATTTTTGGTCAAAATTTGACTTGAACTTTTTTGTCCTCGGAAAACATAAAAATATTTAGAAAAATTCACATCAATTTTTCTGTTTTAGTTATTCTATTTCATTAAATCTTATCCATATATTTATAATAGAATCTATATAAATATATATATAATATTTAATAAAAAATGATAAGAACACAATCGAAACCGAAAATCTGATCCAAAAAAATTGGCATTAGCTTAATCAATGACTCCATGATATGACCTATGTATATATATATATATATATATATAGTTATATTATATGCAGCTTAATCAATGACTCCATGATATGACCCTCTGTGAGTAAGACGATGATAAAATATAATCATGACAAAATATTAAATTTATTTTAATAATCTATAAATTACGAAACTTAAATAATTCATTAATAAGCTAATAATTCAAAATTAAATAATATATTCGATGTAATTAATCTATGGTTAGGAACAAGAAAAACAAACTTGAATAAAAAAATGAAAATCTGATAACAACACAATTTAACTTTTTGTGTATTGGAATTTCCTTTAGGAGGATTTTTTTTAACTCACCGTTGTTGTTGAATACAATTCCAATTGTTGTTCTTAGGCTTACCTGACTCTTCACTCTGCCCTTATCTCACCACATTCCAATGCCTTTTTATTCTACTTTCTGGCCTACAGTATACTTGTTCGGTCTTTTTTGGGGAAAAAAAACAGAATACCTTCTTTTTCTTTTTCACAAATTATACTCAGTTTTGAAGTAGACAGAGACTAATGTAGTACGGAATTGCAGTACTCTAATATAAGAGAACAAAAAACACAGATCTAATCCAAAATTTATAAAGAACTCAAAAGGTAGACGAAAACCTTAAGAGAAATAGAGTATTTTGATTAAAAGATAGACATAGGTTCTTCCGCAATATAATAAAGAAGTATTTATATGAGTTATAATGACCTAAAACCTAATAACAAGGATAAAAACGTCCTTACAGTCCTAATAAAAGTAAAACATAATAAATAAAGAAATAGATTTTCTAATCTAAAGCTCCGCATCAGTCCCCTTTACTTGTAAAGAACTCGACCTCAAGTTATACTTTGGATAACCTAAGTTGCACTCCGATAAATATCCGCAACATTAAAGGTTGGATTGATATTACTCATCCACGAAGGTAACTAAATAACGTATGCATTGTTATTAATTTTCTTCACGATCTTGAATGGACCATATTTCTTAGCCTTCAACTTGTGGTGATGTTCAATAATCCGCCTCTTTTTCATAAACACCATTAATTCATCTCCCACCTCAAACATTCGATTCTTCCTAAGTGAGTCCACATTAGCCTTATACTTTGCATTAGCTTTTTCAAGTCGTTCCTTCACCTCGCCTTGTATTTCTTGGGTTTCTTTAGCAAACTTGGCTGCACTCGCATGGATGTTAACATTTGTAGGTAACTGAATAAGGTCTAGTGCATGATTTGGTACCTTAGTGTAAATCACAGAGAATAGAGATCGATCGATAGAGTTATGGATAGCATTGTTATAGGTAAACTCAGCTTGTGCTATAAGAAAATTCCAATTCTTCAGCTTATCATGACAAATACATCGCACTAATTACCCAGAGTCCTATTCACCACTTCAGTTTGTCCATCGGTCTGTGGGTGAGCTGCGCTACTATACTTCAAAGATGAATCAAACATACCCCACAAAGTTCTCCAGAAATGACTCAAAAACTTAGTGTCTCTATCAGAAATAATTGATTTTGGAACCCCATGGAGCGTTACCACTTCTTGGAAGAATAGTTTAGCAATGGTTGTTGCATCTGTTGTCTTCTCACATGGTAAAAAGTGTGTCATCTTAGAGAATCTGTCGACTACCATGAAAACTGAATCCTTGCCCCTTTTCGTTCTTGGTAAACTCAATACAAAGTCCATGGAAAGGTCTTCCGAAATATTGTCAAGCATAGGTAATGGCATATATAAACCCATGTTTGATGCATGACCTTTATAAGTTTGGCAAATCTAGCACCTAGAAACAATAAAAATAACGTCTCTCCTTAATTTAGGCCAAACATACCTTTTACGTACGTCCTCAAGTGTCTTGTCTCTGCCCAAGTGTCCAGCTAACCCTCCTCTGTGTAAGTCTCTAATTACCTTCTCCCTCACCGATGTCCGCGGGAGGCATTGTTGGTTACCTCTCATAAGGAACCCATCATGAATGTGGTAGTCTTTATATGATTTCTCTCCTTGACAAGTTTATCATATTCCTTTGAAGTCTTCATCGTCAACATATAAGTCTTTCAAGTATTTAAAACCTTCAATCTCAACTGTTAGCGTTCTGATCATGGCTACTCGTCGACTCAACGCGTCTACCACTACATTGTTTCTCCCAACTTTATGGACAAGTTTATAGGGGAACTTGTCAATATAAGCTGACCATCTAGCATGCATCTTGGTCCTCAACTACTTCTGACTTCCAAAATACTTCAATGCTTAATGATCAGTATAAAGAATAAACTCCTTTCCAATTAAGTAATGCTCACATGTCTTCAAATCCCTCACAATGGCATAGAACTCCTTATGATAGGTAGTCCATTTTTACCTTGCCTCGCTTAGTTTCCCACTGAGCTATGCCACAGGCCTTTTCTCTTGGGATAATACTACCTCGATACCTATCTCACTCGCATCACACTCCACTTCAAATAACTTTTCAAAGTCTAGTAAAGCTAGGACCGGTGTTGTACACAATTTCTCCTTGATAAGGTCGAAGCTTTGTTCTTGCTCTTCTTCCCATCTAAACTTCCCTTTCTTCATACAGTCTGTAATAGGAGCTACAATGTTGCTGAAATTTTTAATAAACCTCTTATAGAACGTCATCAAACCATGAAAACTCCTCACATCTCCAACGGTTCTCGGTGTAAGCCAATTTCTAATGGCTTTTGCCTTATTTTCATCCACTCGGATGCTATCTTTTCCCATAACATATCCGAGGAATAGCAAATTCTCCAACATAAATAGGCATTTCTTCAAGTTGGCATATAATTGATTTTCTCTTAAGGCCTCAA
>JANZLC010000007.1:26441326-26461697 GCA_026413385.1 Erythroxylum gracilipes | reverse complement strand
ACTTTTACATGTTTTAAGTATGGGATGAAATAGTTGTATGAAAAATGAAAACAAACTATCATCAAATTATCCTGAAACTTGGTGATCCTCCTCCTCCTCCTCTTTCCATGGATAGTGGCCTGAGATGTGGACAAGAACACTAATGTCTTTAGTGGGATTTCACACCCCCGGCCAATCATCTTTGTCTATAGACAACTCATACCTACCAAAGACTTACCCAAAAACAAAAAAATGCACACAAGTCTTTCATGTTGGTGATGATTTCAATAAGATGATTTTCAGTCCATGTCCGTCCTTTAATTATCGTTTACTTTGTCTGTACCTTCCATGTCTCTTTGTGCTTCCTTCTCCATAAAAACAACCTCCCTTCTTCTTCATACATCACTCCTCTCTCTTTCCCTCCAGAATTCTACTTGGAAAGATAGATATCTATCAGCTTTCTGACCATGTTTAAACTGAACGTGTTCTGGTGTGCATTACTGTGCACGTTCCTGAGCTCTACGCCCATGGAAGCAGCTCCTGGAAGGTCACTCATCACCTACTTACCAGGCTTTAATGCCTCCTCCTCCTTCCCATCAAAACACTACTCCGGGTATGTATGTTTGGTCTCCACTCACTTAAGGTGATTGATAGATATATATTACAGTTTCTGATACGTGTTTGTTTCCTCCAACTTCTGTAGCTATGTCAGCTTCGACCAGAAGAATCTGTTCTACTACTTTGTGGTATCAGAGAGGAGTCCAACGACAGATCCTGTAGTTCTCTGGCTGAATGGTGGACCCGGTTGCTCTAGCTTCGATGGATTTGTATATGAACATGGTACAGTTCTGTATACATAACCATTTCTTAAATTTTTTCATTATAATTAAAGAAAGACATAGGAATAGGAATGAGTTTTGATATCATCTTGTTAAACCCTTTTCACGAAATTTCAAAACGACTCCAAAATAAGAATTTTTATTACTGGAGTCGTCCATGATCAAGAATTATCATAATTTAGATTCATATGATACAGGACCGTTCAATTTTCAAGAAGGACAGCCAAAGGGGAGCTTACCAAGATTGAAACTTAATCCATACGGCTGGTCAAAGGTCGTGTGTGTCTTTTCTTTCTGTTTTTGGCATTTAATGGTTGATTATATGTAAAAGATGGTCCAAATCAAGCTCGAACCTTGAGCCAGAGTCACATTCAAATATAGTTTAATTTGTTAATTTTAGTATTTTAAAATTTTTATTTAAGTAAAAGTTTAAATACGAGCTTAGTTTATTTTAGATATTTAAAGTCGAAATTGATTAAATATATTTTTAATTTTCTTACTTTAATTAGACTAATTTATTTTTTATTAATTAAACTCAAAAACCTTTAAATTAAAATTGAATATTTAAATTTAATTAATTTAAATTGAGTCATTTTAATCTAAATTTAATTGATTGATCTGTAATAATTATTTTGTTATATTTAATTATGTGTACTAGAATTTGGAATATAATTAATAGATTACAGTTTGGGCCACAATCTTCGTGATTATTTGTGTTCTCATTTTTTTTTTTTTTTTGGGGATGATTTAAACAGGTTTCAAACATTATTTATTTGGATTCTCCATGTGGGGTTGGCTTGTCATACTCTGAAAACCAAAGCAAATACACAACTGATGACTTTCAAACTGCTTCTGATACTCATAATTTCCTTCTAAAGGTAAGATCATCTCTATTCCACCTAAGCCTTTGTTTGGATGGAGGGAAAACAAGAGAAGAGAAAGGAAGAGAAATTATGTAAGATTTCCTTTCCTTCCTTTTCTCTTATGTAACTAAGCATCTAAACAAAGGCTAAAATTTGATATCTTCGTACTCTTGAGATTGTTCGTCAATTAATTCCTCAAAGTCATTGTCAGAATGAATTGGCAGAATAGCCTTAAGCTGTTGCAACAACTTTAAATCTTTCTTTGTTTTGTGAGGACATGTATTTGCAAAGTGTCCATACTGTCTACGGAGAAAACATCAAGTAGGCTTATGTCGATGTACTGTTACATTCAGATTGTACCCAATTGTGGCTCCTAAAATCAAAGTGGCTGCTTCTGCATGAACTTAAATCACTTGAAAGTTCTGTGACTGTACATCTTTTTCTTTTTCTCCATCCAGTGGTTTGGACTGTACCCAGAATTTCTGAGCAATCCATTTTACATAGCTGGGGAATCATATGCTGGAATCTATGTTCCTACTCTTGCCTCTGAAGTGGTAAAAGGTATATCCATCTCCATGTTCATTCCGTGGCAGCAAGTTTATAAAGCTTGCTTGCTAAGAGTAATCTTCATCTTGCAGGGATTAATGGAGGTCAAAAGCCTCTTGTTAACTTCAAGGTAAGCCATAGCCATAACTGAATTCTCCTGAATCGTCTGAAACTACACTAACCAACCAATTTCTCCTGTGAAAGGGATACATGGTGGGCAATGGGGTCACTGGAAGTCAGTATGGAGGAATCAATGCTCTGATTCCCTTTGTACACGGAATGGCTTTGATCTCCAATGACATTTATCAGGTTGAAGAAGGGTGATTTCATGTGAATGATTCACATCCTCCAAGCTGTTCTTCAACATCTAATTCTTTACACTTTCCATTTTTGGCAGGAAGTTGTGTCTTCCTGTAAAGGGAACTTCTCAGATCGCAGCAAAAACTGTGACAAAAGCCTTTCCAAAGTGGAAAGAGTAAGTTGCAGAAAGCTTCACTTTTGGGTGCTAAATCTGCAAGTGACTTGAGTTTTTCTGATATGTGATTGCTGCTTTGATCATATCAGTCTGTAGATGGATTAAACTTATATAACATCTTGGAGCCATGTTACCATGATCCATCATCAGAAAATGGGTCAGGGAACACAAGTTTGCCACTCAGCTTCCAACTGTTGGGGAAGACAGACAGGCCTCTGAAGGTTAGGAAGAGGATGTTTGGGCGGGCATGGCCACTTTGGAGGCTTGAAAGAGATGGAAATGGCAATCTTCCTTCATGGCCTAAACTTGCATTGAGTGGCAGTGTACCCTGTGTTGTGAGTACTGACTCTGATTAACTAAAGGGGTTCGTTGGTTGTTGTTGATGATGATGAGTTTGTGTTTTATGAACAGAATGATGAAATTGCAACCTCTTGGTTGAATGATGAGAATGTTCGAAAAGCAATTCATGCCGCTCCGGTAAACTTCCCTTCAACTTTCTGGTATTTATGACTTGGGAGGCCATGACATGTTTCAATTAACCGCTTCTGTACAATTATCAGAAATCCATTGCTGGAGTTTGGGAGCTATGCTCAGATAGAATCAATTATGGTTATGGAGCTGGAAATATGCTTCCTTACCACAAAAACCTTACAACTCATGGTTATCGAGCACTTATTTACAGGTAATGATAAGAAGAAGAAAAACAAGATAATAACTGAAGCATCCATTCCCTAAATCTTATCAAAAAGTCTTGTGAATTTATGTTCTTATATTTCTTAATGCAGTGGAGACCATGACATGTGTGTGCCATACACTGGGACAGAAGCTTGGACTAAGTCATTAGGGTATAAGGTACTAGATGAATGGAGGCCATGGTTGTCTGGAGAGGATGTTGCAGGGTAAAGTCCTCCACTTTTTTTCTCCCTCCCCATTCTTTCTTCTTCAATGTTGCTCAAACAGTTCCTTTTTTAACCCGTGTCACAGGTACTTGCAAGGATATGACAATAACCTCACTTTTCTAACCATCAAGGTTTGAACATAGAAACATAATCACAATTTGTCTGAATCTGACAGAAAAATGCAGACTTTTCTGTTCAGAACAGAACTGGAGTTAGTGAAGACAATTTCATGGTTTATGCAGGGTGCAGGGCATACAGTACCAGAATACAAGCCACGAGAGTCGTTGGATTTCTATAACCGATGGTTGGAAGGAAAGACTATATGATTAGCTTACCTGGAGTTGAGAGTCCTTCAATTTTTAACCAAATAATAATAATAATAATTTGATCATTTATTTTCATTACAAAGATTCATGTACTCTTCTAACAGGAGAACAGAACATGTGCATGTTATTACCAGAAATCAAATTTTCTCTCAACTGTAAAAACCATTATCTACTATTGTATGTACATGTTCTATTTTCCAACCAAAACATGGAAAGTATCCATTATGAAATAGTGAAAAGAAACAAGCTTTCTCGTACTTCCTGATAAAGTCTTATGATACTGTTTCGAACCAAAGTTTATGTTCTGTTTTTCAGAAACATAAACGAGTCTAAGGGAGAGACGTTTAGAATGTAAAAGGAGTTGTGATGAGAGAAACAAAGATCAATTCTTTGAAATGCATTAACTGGATCGAGGGAGAAGTGGATAAAAAAAGAATCTTGTAATTTATCTACTTGATCAATGGCTTGTTATTATGAACATGGACAAACAAACAATTGATCATACCTGAAATATAGAGCCAAACAGAACAGAGACCCGAGAGTTGGATCTTACAGAAAGGAAAAAAAAAAAATCCCAACTTCCCCTCAGAACAGAACTAAGAGATAAAGTAAGGACAACCAGACACACTAATATTAGCCTGGACACCACCTCTCAGGTCGACATTGATCATTCAATGGTCCTACCCATCTTAGATTTCCCCTTCTGCAGAAAACAAAAATTAACCATACAGGAACAAGGAAACATAATCATGAAAACAAAACAATGAATGGAAATAAGAACTAAGAAAATCCAAAGGGTGCTCTGCTTGTTTCATTTCCGAGTTTTCGGTGGCCCAGCATCCCTTCCCGGCACAAACCTTGGCAAGTTCAATAGGGTGTTGACACGAGACACTCCTTCAAGAGCAGACCATTCCACTCTGGATTCTCCTAGCAGTTCATCCTTCTCGGAGGATTCTTCTTCCTCCGCAGCACCCTCTGGTACGGGTTCTTTCCCGCAAGAGTATCCCAGATTGGTTGGAACAGAAAGGTTATCATCTTTCTGATTGGATATATCAGCTTCAAGCACCGGATTAAGCTGCTGCTCTTTAGACTTAACAATGGAAGCATTGTATAGATTATTCAAGTCAAGGAAAAGGCAGACTACTGCACAATCATCAATTTTGGAGGTCGGATACTTGTACTTCCATGCGCGAACTGCTGACTCAACTATCGCTCTAGCAGCAGAAGCTCTAGCTGGGGCTGCTGCTACAATGTCTACCACCTCTTTATTTGAGAGCACATCCCAAATCTATCACAAGTTAAACCTCATAAGATACAAATCCTTTTCCACCGTTTCAATAAAAACCACTTATGATCTACCTATCTAGGTCTTACCCCGTCTGTAGCCAAGACTATAAATTCATCCTTCTCAGTTAGCTGCCGATAGGATATATCAGGCACAGAAATTAGCCCAAAATCCTTAAGGCAGAAATCTCCAAAAGCCCGGGCCATGGCAAGACCAGGTGAGTCATTGTTTGGCAGCCAGACTCTAGCTACCTCAGGTTCATCCTGAAGTGCAAAAACACGGCCTCGACACTTCTGAATTCTTTCAGCTTCCGCTTTACAAGAAAAAGTACAGAGCAAATTAGCAAAAAGTCAAAAACACTAACAGTTAAGAACTAAAAGAGGGAATTCATATAACAATCAACCAAACCTCCAATTCCTGTTTTCTCCACCAAATATTCAGTTTTCTCCACCAAATATTCACCCAATGGGAAATATTTAACAACCCCCTTTTTTCTCCCAAAAAGAAACTCATTGGTTAAAAGGTTGCAGACATCGCACATGAACAGTAAAGCTTAAGAAGCAAGCATAATCTCAAACAAAAGGTATGCTAGGTTGGCCTGAGTGACAGTATGTTACCATCAACGGATGGATGGCCCTCCCCTTTCAGAGCTCCTAGAACATTTTCCTAGTATGCCTAGTCGTCCTATTCAAATAGATGAACTCAATGTGCACTTAATACATACTGAGAAAGGTAGTAGCAAGCTACCTGGAAGATTTGGTTTCAGATCCACAGTCAACTGTAATGCAACCAGAGAATCGTCATCATCCCTTGTACCAAGTACAGCTCTGGAGTCCCCGACATTTCCTACGACAAGATATTGTCCCTACGAAATAGGTGATGGAATTAGCATCAAGGGTAGACAAAAGATGTCTAAACAGCATATGCAAACTAAGCTAGCAGCTGTGGATTTAAACAAACCTGCTTGACCAAAGTAACCGCAGTTGTCCCACTGCAAAAGCAGTCAATATTTTTATGCATTCTCAGTTCCCTATCCATGATCTTGAAAGCCTTAAGAAATGAATCTTTCAGTGTCATAAAAATATCTGGGTGCTTTTCAGTGTCATCACGATCTACAGAGGTCCTAGATGCTTCATCAGCAGATATAAAAGCAGCATCCTCAGAATTCATGCTTCCTGCGGTATTAAGGCTTATCTCCCTAAGAATATCCTCACTGGTTACACTAATTTCCCATTGAGCACTCAGTTTCACAGGAAGAGAATCCCTCACTTTTTTGGCAACCATATGACCATAAGGACCATGACCATCAAAAACACCACAGAAAACAGTATCTGTCCTTGAGCCAAAATTCTGGAATCCATATTTCCATCAATAAGATAATTATTTATTAAATTTTCATGAAGAGTAAGTATGATATATCAAATAACTTGTCAAAGAGAATAAGTCATAAACGTTGCAGAACAGAGAGAATATAAGCAGGGCTGTCGGTATCTGTTTAAAGAATAGCAAACAAGCAAATGATAGCCCTTTGACAATAAATTGCATAATCATCCAATTAAACAAGGAATGAAATATCTATCTTTTAACAATTGAGTTGCCATGTAACAAAACAATATCTAAATTAAGAAAGAAGATACGGCCAACCTCCTCATGTTCTCTACATACCTAGATTCAACTCTCAACAGATTTTCAGGCTTCAAAAATTGAACTTCATTCCACAATTCATGTTTTTTAATCATTGGTCTAAGACACACGGGATCCAATATTGCTTGTTGCCAACGCTAGTCAACAGAAATAGCAGACTAATTGATATTAAATAACTTCTAGCTCCAACAGTTGACCTAACCACCCAAAAGAAAAATAAGTGAGACGGAAAGATTATAACCTCCCAAGCAATCATTGCGTCCTGGTTGGCTCCTTTCTTGCCTTGTTGAGTAAACAGTGACGCAACATCACTAGAGCCGTTGAGAAACAATCTCCCCGGAATTCTGTGTAACGGTTCATCCCTCCGGTATTCGAAAGAAGAATTCCGGGACCCAAATCTCTTCTTGGCGTTCTTCCTCTTCCTGACACCAAAGCCAGGAGAGGAAGGCGAACCAGGCCGAGGGCTCCTGCTTTCTGCAGATAAGCAGGACCCCATCCTAAGGGCCCTGATAATATTTAATATGCAATCCAGACCAACCACACTGTTGCACCCACAACTATTTTCAGATGACGAATCCGTCTGAACTGATTGGCTCTGATCCCCTAAAATTGTTTCCAATTCACACAACAATGCTTGCCTTAACCGCAAATTCACCCTTCAATGCATCAAAGCACTAATCTTTCACCAACCAAATATCAACAAAACATAATCGGACTGACAGGATATTAAATCGAACCGACCAGTAATACCATGTAGACCTCCAAAACAACGAGCTTCAAGCGAACTACAGATTACCACTTCAGCTAACCTTGAACTTAAAGCTCCTGAATCTCGCAAAATTCGACGAAGAAGCAAGAAGGAAAAACAAAAATTTTCCCTTAAAATGGACCTTTCTGGCTTTGTAAGTTGAAGCAAAAAAGAGAATGGAGAAGATTCTTCACTCCATTCTTTTCATTTTATATTCATAACCAAAGCTAAAAAGGCATAAAGAGCAGATCTACGACGCAAAGATCTATCCACACAAAAAAAGAAAGAAAACCCGCTTTCCCAAATTTACCGCCACCAAAAAGAAAGCTCCTTTCTGCACCCAAGATCAAAAAGCACCCGACAACAACGGTTGGCTCACAAAACCCATTACCCAAAAGCGTCGTCCATACCAAAACTCAATCTTTAACCTCCCATAATACCCAATAACAGCAACTATTGATCAGATCAAGCGTCAGAAGATCGACAATGAAGAAAAACCCGGATCAATGAGAGCAACATCCAGGCAATCACAGTCCAACAAATCGTCAAATCTTAACGAGTCTGCAATGAGTTCCAAGGATTGAAAAACACACAATCATAAAGAAGAACAGAGCATAAGAAAAGGGTAGGCAACGATTTGTGAAAAAGAAAACAGAAAAAAGGATCCTGTAATTGAGAATACGAAAGGTGTGTATGGTCGTGAAGTTAAAAAGGAAGAAGGAAAACGCGAAGATGGATTGAATTAGGAGAAACAATAGCAACCACTAAACACACACAAACTGAGAAGACGAAAAGGAAAAGAATGGCTCAAAAATCTCTGAACTTGAGAGATTTACGAGACTAAGAATTTGGAGGGAGAGATTAAGATAAAAAAAAAAAAAAGGGGGTCTCTGACTCTGATCTCATCGAGGCACCTTTGTCAGTCACTTTCACACTTTCAGACATGTAAGAGGCAACCTCCCAGGAGAAGAGACCGTTAATTAATAGTTTTTTTTTATTGGCCAAAATAAAATATAGATTAATTTTTTAATTCCTTTTTTTTGGGATAAACTAAACTAAATAATCATATCCTTTAATTGTTCAATATTATTTCTTAAGTTTCATATTTATTTATCAAACTATTTTTCTTCACTTGGTAAGTGGATAAGCAATTTTATCCATTTAATCTTACCTTTTAATGCACCCATTTTTATACATATTTATTGATATTTTGTATTATTATTAATTTATATTACACCTGAATTTATCAAGTATAATGTCTCCATCTATTTTTATCTTGTAGTAATAAGGTAGTATTGTATAATACATTAATTTTTAGTTTTTTTATTTGGAAGTAGATATCTAAAATTAACAAATCAAATATATTTTTTAAGATTCAAATTTAATTTAATTGAATTTTATTTTATTTTTAATAGATTTTTTGAATTTAAAATAAGTTAAATCAAACTTCAAATAATTGAAATATTTAACAAAGATTAATCTTAGAAATTTAATTAAAATTAAAATTAAAATTGGTTGAACAAATTTGATCAAACTAAAATATTTAAATCAAAACAAATTTTATATATTCAAGACTCAATTACACTATCTCTTTTTAGGTGAGGTTGAGGCGGTCGAATAGAAAGACATGGGATTAAAAGTTCATGTTTTTTATTTTTTCTAGTTATGCTCTCTGAATTGAGCCTATTATACAATATTTATTTAGTACGGAATACTCGATTGACATAATTTGTAGGTTATTGTATCAATTCGGAGGTTTATCTAATGTATATCCAACGGATAACAGTTGTGGGTTTCTCTGCTTCAAAAAAAATCATTCAGGTTAAATTTTTTAATCCGAGTTAAAAAATAATCGTTCAATACTATTTAATTTACGCTTAACACATTCTATTATTAATATCAAATAAATCATTAAGAATTCATACTTAGTGATTCGGCCAGTTTTATTGTAAAAATTTTGAACCATTTAATTTTTTGATTCAATTTTTAACTTTTTGATTTATTTTAATAACTTTTTTTGTTAAAAACTAATCAATTTATTAATTAATTAGTCAATTTTTTAAAATTAATAAATTCTTATAAACTAAAATAAATCGATTAATTTTTATTTAACAACCTACTTTTTTAATTCAACTTAAAAATTTTCCATAGATAAAGGCAATCTCTATCATTCATATTTCAAAATCTTTAATTTTATTTAATTTTTAGTCAGTATTACGATGATAACCAATTCAATCTTAAATTTTTTGTTTTGCTAATTTAAATTCCTATCTGATTTTTAAAAAATTAATATTTAGCTTTTTCTTAAACAAAGTTTTTATTTTTAAAAAAGTTAAAGTCTCGTGAATATAACAATTTCATATATTTTTCCCTTTGTGCATTTATTTAACTAGAATAAGATTAGTTAAAATTCAATTATAAACCAAATATTATAGAAAATGAGTTCTTAATTCTAAATATACAATTATTTTATGATAGTTTCATGATTGTGTTTGACATTTGTGATTGTATGACCAACATCTCTATCTTATTCTCTAAGAAAAATTATTTAAATACTAAATCGCATGATTCACATTTACCATCTAACTCTTGTTCTTTAGTTAATAAAATAACATCAATCATTCATATTAGATATCTACTAAATATACAGAGGTAAAAGTTTAAGTATAATCTTTTATTAAATTTGTAAAGCCACAAAAATCTCGGTTTCATTAATAGTATTTTTTAGGTCTGGAGTAATACATCCTTAGGTGAATAGTAACACCTGAGATCTAAATTGCACTTTATTTTATTTGACATTGGATGGTATTATTTAAGAATGACTCGAATATCAAATTTGAGGTCAAAATGAGTTCATTTTGAGGGTTTGACCAAGAGTTAACTAATGGTCAAATTTTGACCTGAGAAAGGAATAAAAGTCAAACCCCAAAAAATTGATATTAATTAAGGTATTTATATGGGGTTGATATTTTAGTTAAATTAAATCAAACTAGTGGATTAAAATTGAGTTAATTTTGGATCTTAAAAAATAAATTTAAGGATATTATTAAGGGACCACATTATTTGTTTTGTCACCTAACTTTGCCGAGAACATCCCCCCTCTTCCTCTCCCCTTGTTTTCATTTTCTTCAATTTTCAACCCAAATTTTCCTCTTTGAAGCCCCTAAATTAACTATTAAACACGAAGTTGTCAACCTAAAGCCTCAAAATTCACCGTATCAACAAAAATTTTAGAAAAAAAGATGAAAAAATATATGGGTTTTTTTGATGAATAGTTCCCAAAAATAATAAAGTTAGTTAACGGAGTTTTGATTTTTTTTAATATACGATTTAGTGTAGTTGCATGCATTAATGACTAAAATGCATGAAATTGAAATTTTTATGCAATATTATGGAGATAAAGAGGACAGATTTAAGGAGAGCGAGAAAGAGAAAGAAAAAAATGAATTAGTGGTGAAATTGAAGTTTATGAAAGCTTAATTTGAAGAATTAGACATCAATTTGATATGTGTCCAAATAATTTTATTTTTTCTTAAAAATTATGTATTATGTAATTTAGAGCTTTCGAGATAAAATTGGGGGTTTATGAAGTAATGTTAAGAATATTTAATTGAATGCTAAATGAAGAAATATATGCGACTAATTGAGATTTTAGACTTATAATTTGTCGTTTCCTTAACTGGCATACATTATGTTTAAATTTAAATTTTTGATATACATGTTATTTTGACTAATTAGTGAGATGAATATGTCTTGAATGTTACATGGACCAAATAAAATAAAATAAAAAAGAAGAAGAAGACATTAAGGAGTGGTATTTGCTTTGACTGAATATGGAATAGCTTGATTTGGCTATTATGAAACTATATCATTAAATTTCAATGGCATTTTAATTAGAATTACCCTTAGTAAAATAGTTAGAAATTTGAGGAATGTGATAAGGTTAACATGTCAATTAGGGAGTTAGCAGTGCTGCATCATGATACATATTACCAAATTATATGGCTCTGAGAGTTCGATCCCGTAAAATATAGATATGTAAATGGACCATATGGTTCCGAGAACTCAATCCTGTATTTTTAAAATTTTGTTTATCCGACTCGGCAATGCAATTACGTTGAATTTTACTTGTGGCAATTACAGAAAAATATATAAATGCATAACTAATGATGAAAGAACTTCAATTGGAAGTAGTAATTAGTTGTAAAAATATGAATTAATATAATAGATACATGCTTGTATTTCATAAAGTAATTTTAATGTCTATGCTTAGAAATAAATCAAGAAATTTATATTTGAAAAAAAAACTTATGTTATGCATGTTATGGTTGATTGAATTGTTGTTTGAACACCATTAAGGCTATAGTTTAGCGTGTCACTTTCTTTCCACAAGTAGGTTTTGAAGAAAATTAGATAAAGCTATGATGGTTCTATAATTCAAGTTTACCTCGTTCTATTATTAATATCAAGTAAATCATCAAGAATCTTACACTATATCATACATAGCGGCTGAGCCGGGTTGATCGTAAAAATTTGAATCGTCCAACTTTTTGGTTTTGTTTTTAACTTTTTAATTTACTTTAATAAGTTTTGTTGTTAAAAACTAATCAATTTTTTAAAAATAATACTTTTTTTGGACCAAAATAAATAAATTAATTTTCATCTAACAATTTTATTTTTCAATTAAAATTTAAATTTTTTCATAAATAAAAATAATTTCTTTTAATTATATTTTAAATTCTTTAATTTTATTTAAATGACTCATATTATAATAGTAGAAGTGTGAATCACATTTATAAAAAATAATAGATTAACATCAATCATTCATATTAGATGTCTACTATGACGCATATTATAATAGTAGAACATGTGATTAACCGTTTAATACTATTTAATTTCCGTTTAACACATTCTATTATTAATATTAAGTAAATCATTATGAATTAAAATTTTGAACTATCTAATTTTTCGGTTTAATTTTTAACTTTTCAATTTACTTCAATAACTTTTTTGCTCAAATTAATCAATTTGTTAATTAATTAGTCAGTTTTGAAAAATTAATAAATTCTTATAAACTAAAATAAATCGATTAATTTTTATTTAACAATTTACTTTTTCAATTAAACTTTAAAATCTTCCATAGATAAAGACAATCTCTTTCATTAATATTTCAAAATTTTAATTTTATTTAATCTTTAGCCGATTTTATGACGACCTAATATCAGTTCAATTTTAAATTTTTTGTTTTACCAATTTAACTTTTTGCCTATTTTTAAAACAACTTTTTCTTAAACAAAGTTTTGGTTTTTTAAAAGTCAAAGTCTCGTGAATATAATAATTTCAGATATTTTTTGTCTTTGTATATTTATTTAACTAGAATAAGATTACTTAAAATTCTAAAAATTGAGTTCTTAATTCTAAATATATAACTATTTTATGATACTCAATTTCATGATTGTGTCTGACGACATTTGGGAATTGTACGGCCAACATCTCTTTCTCGTTCTCTAAAGGCCGTTTGGTTCTACTTCCGTTTTTTTGTTGTTGTTTTTAGTTTTTGTTTCCTGTTTTTAGTTTCTGTTTTTTTCTTAAAAAACAAAAACCTGTTTGGTTGAGATTTGTAATATAAAAACTGAAAACAAAAACATGTTTGGTTGAGATTTCTGATTAAAAATTGAAAACAAAAATATATTTAATTTTATTATCATGTTTTTATTTTTTATAATTATACTATTATATGTAATAATTATAATATAATATATTTTTAAATTAATTAATTATCATATAAAATCAACGTCAAATATAACATGTCACACATTCCATCAGTTAGCATCGAAACTACAAACGTAACAGATCATTTTGCATAACAAAAATTCAGGTATAATTAGAGAACGATTCACATACTTCTTGCATCTTTTTCACCAACTTTCATCTTTCAGATATTTATTTAACATATGGACTTAGATCTAGAAATTTTATCCTACTAATATTAGATGACCCAATCACTTATGCTAAGAACTTTTTATGTGCATTCTCATACCAAGTACGTACTTAAAAAGAAACAAGAGCTAATTACATGAAAACAAATAAAATCATGGCAGAGTACGCTTTAGCAATAGGAAGAATACTACGTCAATGTTAGGCTTTGAAGAGTATTAGGCTTTAAAGAGTAGGCTTTGTAGACTAGGCTGCTGCATTAAATGATGCTGCAATGTGAAGACAAATGCTCCTCTGCTTTGCTGCATTAAATGACGGCAACTGCGTTAATTAATATGAAGACAACACATAGCGTGCTCTAGGAAGACTAGGCTCTGCTCTGCTCTACTCTATCTTGTGTGCTCTACTCTATATTAAAGACGTGAGAGTGAGAACGAAAAACCTTTAGAGACGTGAGCTGCAAAGATGAAGACGGGACGAACAAGAAAATAGCTATACCCAGATTTAAAAGACGCGAGGATGAAGAAATATTATTTTGGTTTTTTATGAAGAATCAGATGAGGCCTTTGTTTTCTTTATGAAGAATCAGATGATGCCTTTGTTAAGTTTAGCAGCAGAGGAGGTGAAGAAAAAACTAAAGAGGCGACATTGCATCATCTTCTTTATCTTTACAAAAAATTGTAGATGTCATTTTCAAAGCAGAAGTTTTATATGTTGCTTTTAGTAAGTACGGTTACGTCTATTTTTCTTTTTATGGTTTTCAACTATCTTCTATCATGCCTAGTTTTGTATTTTGTTATGGGTCTTGTTAATGTTATGAACAAGAGAAATCGCAGAAGCAATAGATAAGTAACAAAAATAAACCTGAAGGTGTTGAAGATGCAGAAGACGAAGTCGACGCCGAAAAGAGAACAACTTGAATATGTTATGTTTTTGCGAGAAAAAAGTTTATAGAAACCTGTTTTCAAAAATCACGAAAACGATATTTTTACGTTTTCATAAATTTGTTGCAGTTTTTTTCATTTTTGAAAACAAGAAACGATAACAACACTCATCCAAATATGTTTTAATGACTTATTTTTTTTTGTTTGAAAACCACAACGAAAAACGGAAATAAAAACGAAACCAAACGGGCCTTAAGCAAACTACTTCTTAAAATGCATAATTAGAAAATACCAACAAACTACTTCTTAAAATGCATAATTAGAAAATACCAACAAACTACTTCTTAAAATGCATAATTGGAATTTGAAAAATACAACAACAAAAGCAAGGCATGAGGCAACAAAAACGTATTTCTGTGGAAGGAGACACAAGAATTTGCTTCAGAGGGAAATGAATTCTAGGATGAACGCAAATCTTGAGAAGGGTGGAATAGGCGAAACAAACAAGAATATGACATCCATATGCCCATGATGAGGATTCCAATGAAAACTCTACCAAGGTCGCATAAATGAATTCTACAAATGGAATATTTCATATTGGAAAACGTTGAACAAATACCAAATCTTATTCAGATTTTCATTGGTCAACTCCAAATGGAAAAACTAAAAATCAGTCAAACAACCTGAAATGATATGCAGCAAAGTTAGAGCTTTAGAAAAGTCAAATCAACGATTGAATCTTAGAGAAGCCATAAGTGTTGGAGAGCTGAACTAAGAGAAGCCATAAGTGTATGTGCAACTTTACTATGAGTGGTTTATGGTTACAAAAAATACAAAGTTGTTGGTATTTTGAGGGGTGGTGGGTGTTGACGTGAGTGGGGGATCTTGTTCGTGAGATAATAAGGTATTGCTTAAAGATAAGGAGGGACTAGATATTGGTTATCAGTCAGGTCGTGGGAGGCTAGGGACGTTTACGGTGATGAAATGGGTAAAGAGTGAATGCAAGTGGGATATAGAAATGGGTATATAGGGCTTCCGATGAACACACGATGCTTTAATCGAAACCCATTGGAAATACCCACATGAAACCCAGATGAACCAGATGAGAAATGGGTATCTCAAAATACCCAGATGAAATACCCAGATGAAACCCACTCAATCGAAACCCCACCCAATCGAAACAATACAAATAACTTACCTTGAATCTGGTGGTAGAACGCTAGAACGTCAAGAAGAGGAAGAACTTTTGGAGAAGAGGAAGAACTTTCAGAGAGAGGCTCGAAGATGTTTCAGATGTTGAAGAAGAAAAACAAGTTTCGGGAGAAGGCTTGTGTGTAAAAAGGATAGGTTTATAAAAAGGTAATCAGCTTTAGATGGAGAAGAAGATTACCGATTCGTCGATTAGATAAAAATAGGTATCAGTTGGTTTTACCTATTCCGTAAAATCGAAGAATAGATATTGACGTAGAATGCGTATTATGTGTTCGTTTTAAACCAAACGTAGGTTTAATAATTACCGAAGAATACGTTAGGAATAGAATTCTTATTCCCTCGTACCAAACAAGCCATAAGTTGTTAAGATTATTAATATTATTAGCACATTTAGACTTTAAATCAATAAGCTATATAATCAATTTCTTATTTTTTGGTTAAATTTTCCTTGTGGGAGTGAACTAAACTGACTCTTATGTAATTCAAAAAAGTAACATGCTTTTGTCAAGAAGCAATTTATGAATTTCATAAAGAGCTAACTAATGCAACAAGTGACAATTCTAATAATTATTTAGCTTCTACACAGAAAAATAGGATTGCTAACGTGAAAGAAATTGGTACCCAAAAAGGTATGAACATAAATATTTCATATATAATCTTTTGATCATAGACTTTTTTTTAATTATCCTAATGAATACTATTTCTAGAAATACATATCTCATTCGTATGCAATTTAAATGAGAAGGCAACAATCAATGTTTTAATTGAAATTTAATTTGGAATATGATAATGCTTTTATGCTAATATGTAGGGTTTATTTGAGCTAAAGCACAAGAGTTCTTTCTAACTAGGCAACATATGGAAAGAGATGTACGAAGGGAAAGCCAAATTATAAACAACATTAACAAATTTTGAGTGTAAAACTAGTGGTTTTTCATTTCATTTTAGTCTTCATTTATTTCTTCATTCTATTTATTATTAATGAATATTAGTTTTAATCTCATTTGGGAGTTTTATTGGTTATAAAAATGATCAAACCAATTAAAACTGCCCTATGATGAAACTTATGATTTAACTACTATAGGACTAGGAGAAGAAAATGGTTCTACAAGGGAATCACTTCAAAATGAAAGATGACGCCATTGATAACTAGCTTATAATGAAGTTAAAAATTAGACTACTTTAAGACAAGAAGGAAAGTATAGTTTGATAAATGAGTCACTTCAAAATGAAAGAGTGAGAATAGATAGTGACACAAAATATGTTAGAGTTTTTTATTGCAATATTTTTGAAATAATAAAAACATAGTTTTCTCTTATCCTCCTTATAAAAAAAAATCATATTTCTATACAAAAAATACCACCAAGTATATAAAAATACCTTTAGTCAATCGTATAAATAACAACAATTGATATTTAAATACCATGTGTTTATACAAAAAAAACTCCACTCCATGTAAAAATACCACGTGTTTAAATGATAAATGCTTAATGGACTATATTTCTAATTCTATGATTAGTGCATTTTGTTTGTTTAACAAAGAGTTTTTTTTAATTGTTTATGGTACTTAATTCGGTTCATTTTATTTTTTAAGGTCTTAATTATCTTTATAGGTCAAAAGAAGTCGAAATTGAATGGACCTAAGGCAAAAATGTGAAAGATTGAAGCTTTCTTTGAGGGACACAACTGTATAGAGAAGGACATGGTCATGTCTATGATTGTGTAGCTTTTCAGGATTGTGTTTCTTCATGATTTTTGAAAATTTGGAGCAAGATTGAGGAACATGGCCATGTATGTGGTCATGTGAGTAACTGTATCCACTTGAGAAACCCTAATTTTGAGCTATATAAAAGGGCAAAATAAAGATAAGGTCTAGAGGGGTTCACAAGTGGTTCATAAGAGGTTAAGTAGATTTCCATCAATGTAAAGTGGATTTCATGAAGATTAAAAGGGATCTCTTCATGGTTCTTTTAGTTTTTAGTTTTTCCTTTATTCTTGAATTTATGATTATGAACTAAACTTTTGATGGTACTTGGATTAGATGAATCCTATGATAGACCTCATAGTGATTTTATTTTAACTTAATTCATTATTTAGTTTAATTGAGATTTAATTATGTGTTCTTAATTATTATTGCATTAACATTGCTAGCGTATTATTTTATGTATGATTTCATGTAATTAAGATTAAGAAATCCTTTTATATAAATATATCTACCATAATTGAAAGGATTTGCATGCAAACCTAGAGATAGGTTAATATAAATCTTCTGAATTGGAGTAAAAAATAATAGAGGAATTTGCAATTTGATTAGCGCAACCTTAGGGATTTTAACTAGAAAGAACTTTCAGTTAATCAACTAAGGTTTAGGTATTAGTAGTCTAGACCAAAGACATTAACATAAGATAGAAATTTCCATAGTCTAATAAACTATATATTAAATTAAGTAGTGAAATTATAATTGCATGAGAAGTCCTAAGAGCATGCAAAGTCTAGATATTGTTATCTTTATTGATTGTTTCTGAGTTTAATCTTTCCAGATACCGTTATCTTTATTGATTATTTCTAAGTTTAATCTTTGTTCTAGTTTATCAATTATGTTGATTTATTTAATTTTATTATTTTAATTTTCATTTGATTAATTTTATCGCAATAATTTGTTAAACTAGATAATAGAAAGACGATAAGTACTAGTAATTATAGTTCTTGTGAGATCGACCCATACTCGTCAATGCTACTACAACTACATTGTGCTCTTTTGGTTTAAAACAAAATTATTATGATCAAGTTTTTGGTGCCATTTTTAGGTACTATAATATTATGAAAACCTTATTTTTATTAATCTATTTTTTAGGTAGTTCTTATTTCTTTTATTTATATGTTTAGTTGTTTTCCTTATAATTCTCTTTCTTGATCTTATGTTTGTAGCTTATTTTTATGATATGCGTAATCATCTTTATAGCTGCCAAACATAATCGAAGTATAGAGAGGATAATATTCTCAATGGGATTATAGTACCTCATTAGTTAAGGTAGCTTTGGATGCTTGGAACGATAGGTATGGTGACACATATACAAAAGCTTAATCGACATTCATCGCAAGTTACCATTTATGGGGATGATCATCCTATTTATGAATGTCAGGCACTAGACATATGGAAGCTCCTAATTTGCATGTAGAACTAGCCTTGTGATGTTTATGGGGGGTGATTACCCTAATCATGAATGTCAGGCATAAGACTATATATAGGAACACCTAATGTTTATGCAAAACTGGCCTCAAAACACCTCATATAAGAATACTTATAATCTAGAGTGAAGTAATTATTACGAATTTTTATGGAAAGATCACATTTCATTTTGATTTGTAGAATGATAGTAGGAAGTGGAGTGTCGACATCTTAATGTCCTCATGAAATGTATTGCTTCAAATGAGGATGTCCTCTATAGAACCAAAGAATTAGGTGTTTCATCTGGATACACCAAGCCAAATTTAAGGGATCAAATAGATAGAATAACTTCACAAAGTGAATAGGAGATAGAAGTTAAAGTAAAGTAGGAAGCTTTTGATCAAGAAGAGAAAGACGAAGACAAGGAAGAGGAGAAAGAGGAAGATGAAGAGGACGAGCTAAATAAGGAGGCCATTGAGAAATTATCGATAGTCGTGTTAAGTGTGAGGGCTTCTACTTCTTACTTAACAAACTATTCAAGTCAATCTAATATCCAAGGGGTTTTCATTATTCCTTATTATATTATTTATTTGTTACTAGAAAAAGCATCAGTGGATGCACACAGGTTTCTTAATTTGATGCTTTATGTCTTTATTATCTTACAACATATGGTCTATTTGTATAGTGAAACTTTACAGAGGAAAATAGGTGGAAGAAAGTCACTGATTATAGATCTAGTTTAAAGGAATTTCTAAAAAGTCCAGCTATGAAACTCATAAAGAAGAGCTAGTTAGGAGGCAACCCAATAATTAGGTGTTTTTGTTTTAATTGAGTAGTTTATAGAATTTTCATTAGTAGTTTATTTATTTCATAATCTTAGTTTGATAGTCCTAGCTTTATATTTGAGATTTGATGGAGTTCCACAAGTTATGAAGGAAATATCACTCTTTACATTATAGTAGAGAAGATTTCACTAGCATTGGATGGAAGTTAACAACATTAGACAAGGCCAAAAATCTTTTACTATCAAGGGAGTACCATTTATCCTCACTTCCTTATTTATTTTTCATAATTTTCGTTATTCTTACATGTTTTGTACATTGAGAACAATGTACAACTTAAGCTTAGGGAGGACACCTAGAAGTCAAACTTGTCAAATTTGTTATAACTAGCTTAATAATGAACAATTTGGGAAAATATTTAAAAGGATATTATTAAGATGATTTATTATGAGTTTAATTATGATTGTGATTAAGTTTGTTTAGTAAAATAGTTATGAATTTTGATGATAAAGGTAATTTCAATTTAGTTCGCTAATTTTGAGAATGAATACTTGATTTGTATTATGATACTCTATGGATAATTTATTCATATATTGAGTTAAATGCAAATCTTTTTTTTGACATTTTTATTGTCCTATATATAAATAATATGTATATATAAAAAGTATTGTGTGAATAAATGAGCATAAATAATTTCACTTTGCCAGCTTTGTACCTTGAAGTTAAAGAGTGGTGCTACTAGCCATTTGAGATAGTGACCAAATTGAGAAATTGGGGTATTCA
>JANZLC010000007.1:26410833-26425094 GCA_026413385.1 Erythroxylum gracilipes | reverse complement strand
TCGGGCCCAACGGTATTCGTTTGCGTTCCGTTCTGGATAGTTGGGCTCTGTGAACGGGGTCCAGCACGGATGGCGGGACTCCGGGAGCGGGGTCCAGCACTACCTCCTTCGGTGGCAGTCAACCTTGAGGCTACTCCTGATAGTACCGTTAATGCAGGGGGTGGAGAGTTTACGGGGGGCCTTCAAGTCATACTTGTCCTTCCACTAATACTGAATCCCTGAGAGCAGAGAGTCAATCGAATGGTTTGAAATTAGCTCATACTCAGGGTGATTTTGTATCTATAGAGCATGCTACAACAGAAGCTTCGGAACCAATCTCTATTGTAGGTAAGGAATTAAAGTTAGATTTTGAAGATGTAGCTCCTTCTCCGCCTATTTTACTAATTGCCAGTAAGGGTAAGGGTTGGAAAAAGGGTAAGAAGAATAAGCATAAAGGGGTTATATTTCTTGAATGTTTTTTCTAAGGGGTTCCCTTAGATGTCGATACTAGTATGGAATACAAGGGGGTTAAATGACCCCGTTAAGAAGTTGATGGTATAGGAAGTGGTAGCAGAGCAGAATTGGTGGGGCTCCTAGAGACTAAAATAAAGACTGGTTCAGTTCAGAAAGGTTTGGCCTTTTGGGTGCAAAATGGAAGTTTTTGTCTAATCACGATTATCATTATAATGATAGAATTTTGTGTTGGTATAATAAGGATCTGGTTGAGGCTCATGTTGTTTAAATGAGTGGGCAATACATTCATTTACATTGTTGGCTAGTAGGAAGGTTTCATTTTAAAGTTACAATTATCTATGCCTCCAATTTTGCTTTTCAAAGGGCAAAGTTGTGGGAGAACTTGTTGGCGATTCATTTTGGCATGCAATTCCCATGGTTAGTTCTGGGAGACTTCAATTGTTGTTTAAATTCAGATGAAGTTGAGGGGGGTGTAGGTTTTTATCCTGGAATAGGGAGGGAGCTTACGCAGCTGCTTCAATGAGTTGACTTAGTGGACCTTAGAGGGTTAGGCAGATGGTTCACATGGGAAAACAAACAACAGGGGAATATGTTTATAAGGAAAAAATTAGACCGTGCTTTGGTGAATCACTGTTGGCTCAATTCCTTCCCTAAAGCGTTGACTTTCTTCGGTGATCCATTATTTTCGGATCATGCTTCTATTTTGATCCATCAGTTGAGTGTTGGCACTAATATAGGTGCTCCCTTTCGATTTTTTAATGGTTTAACACTACTTGAAGGCTTCATGGTAGTCATCCATAATGTTTGGGATCGTGAGGTGGTTGGGTCTAAATCTTTCCAATTGATGTAGAAACTGAAGTTTGCTAAAATAGCTATCAAGCAATTTAGTAAAGCATGGGCTAGGGATTTGAAGGAGTTGAGTAAAGCTTTGAAAAATATTTAGCGTCAGTGTTATTTGGATCCACGTAACGTTAGTTTACGGGCTCTAGAAGCGGATTGATTGAAGAATTACCAAGAAGCTCTAAGATTGCATAATTCTATTATGAGACGGAAAGCTCGACAAACTTGGCTTAAAGAAGGGGATGTTAATTCTAAATTCTTTGAGGCTTCTTTGTTGGCTCGGAGGAATACTAATACCATCACAGTATTGAAGGATGAGGTGGGCAATCTGATTTCTGATCAACAGGAGCTTTCTGACCATATTCGTAGATACATTGTCAACTTAATGCAGGGCACTATAACCTAGCAAAGTGGATTTGGGGTAGGAAATGTTCTGTAGTATTGCCTGGATCAGTTGATTTAGGAGAAGCTTACTGCACCTTACACATCACTTCAGGTGAAAGAGGTGGTGTTTTGGTTACATAGTTCAAAGTCGCCGGGTCCTGATGGGTTTCCAGCTGGTTTTTTCCAGTAGGACATTAGGCCCCTCTCTTAACGGAGGCTGTATTGGAGTTCTTTTCTTCTGGATCTTTGTTAAGGGAGATTAACCATACGTTTATTTGTCTAGTTCCTAAGACGGAGTGGCCCTTAATGATTACGGATTATTGCCCAATTTCTTGTTGCTCAACAATCTATAAAATTATCGCTACTTTACTGGCGGATAGATTGAAATTAATGTTGGTAGAGGTGGTCAATATGGCACAGGGTGCTTTTCTGCCGTCGAGAAGCATCGGCGATAATATACTGATTTTGCAAGAGCTGTTGGGGCAGTATCATACTGGGAAGCCTATTAAGAGTTGTGCTTTGAAGCTTGATTTATTCAAAGCCTACGATACCATTAGTTGGGATTACTTGAAGTCGTGTTTGGAAGCAATCGATCTACCAAAAAGGTTTAGCACTGGATTCTACAATGTATCCAAACTACGTTGATGAGTGTGTTAATGAATGAGATTCCAACGAAGCCTTTTTTTCAATAAGAGAGGGATTAGGAAAGGGTATCCTCTCTCCCCTTACCTATTCACTCTTGCGATGGAGGGATTTTCAAGACTTGTGTCTAAACTTGTGGCTAGTAATGGCTTGTTCCAGTATCATTATACATGTCGGGAGTTGAAGTTGTCCCTCTTACTGTATGCTGACGATGTTATCTTATTTTGCAAGGCTGAACCTCAACTTATTATGATGATGATGAACATGGTATCCACTTTTTTTGGTTGGTCGGGGATGAAGATAAATGAGCAGAAGAGTGGTGTGTATGTGTCCTTTGATGTTCAGAATCTTGAATGGATAAATAATATGGCGGGGTTTGCAAGACAGGGAATCCCTTTTCGCTATTTGGGAATCCCTATTACCTCTGGTAAGCCTAAGTATTTAGATTTTATTCCTTTGATAGAAAAACTGAAAGCTCGAATCCTTGCTTGGCAGAATAAATTCTTGTCTTTAGTTGCTAGAGTCACTCTTATCACTTCTATGTTAAATAGGATGCATATTCATTGGGCAGCCCATTTGGTACTTCCAAAGAAAGTGATTAAGGATGTGGAGAGGGTATTAAAATCATTCCTCTGGTTTAGAGAAACAGAAAATAGTAAAGAGGCCAAAGTGAAATGGAGTGAAATTATCCTTCCAAAGAAGCATGGGGTCTGAATGCCATTTCTGTTTCTCAAATGCAACGGGTTTTACTACTTAAGAGGATTTGGAGATTATTTGTGGATAAGGAGGCCTTGTGGGTGAAATGGATGCAAAGTTTTTGACAGCTCCAATGTAACTGTTGTTATTCATGGATTTTTAAGGGTATGTTGAATCTTAGGGAATTGGTTTATCCTTGCTTGAAGTATAGGATAGGGGATGGCGATGACATTTGGATGTGGTATGATAATTGGTCAGATTTCAGCCCTTTGTGGTTGCGTGAGGATCTACAAGTGCTACAAAACAGGATCACTAAGGAGGCTACGGTTGCATGGGCCAAACAGGAGTAGGATGGACTTCATTCTCTTCGTCATTTTCATATACTGGAGAAGTACTTACCGGAGATGCCAAATGTAAGAAGGAAGGATAAGTTGATATGGACCTTGCATACAAGTGGAATGTTCAATAACAAATCTGCTCATAGTTTACTGGTTGAACCATGGGAATCAGTCCTGTGGGTAGATATAGTGTGGAAGCAGGTTTTGTGCCCCAAAGTTGCCATTTCCTTATGGTTGGTGATCAAGAACATATTAAGAACTAAAGACCGTTGGTTTGGGTCTTACGATCCTTTATGGGTCTTATGTAAACTTGTGAATGAGACGAGAAATCATCTGTTCTTCGAATGTAGTTATAGCAAATCTGTATGGAACATAATTTTGTATGAGATGAAATGTTGGAATCTATCATTCGGTACGCTAAACCAGGGCACAAGGATGGATTACTAATCAAGACTACTTTCCAGATGATTATCTATTATATTTGGCGAGAAATAAACAGGAGAATCTATAATAAAGCAGCACAAATCTAAACTTGTTGAGGTAATTGTCAATTTGATTAGAGAAACTATCTTAGCCAACAGGAAATAGGACTCCATTAGCTAAGAACTCAGATCGTTATGGTTAATTTGAAACTTTTGTTGTAGTTGCTGTATTTTTGTATAGTGTAGATTAGTTTTTTGCCATTAGGATCTTTGGTGAAGATCTTACACAAGTTTATGTCTTGTTAATATATTTCATTTAATTTTCAAAAAAAAAAAAAGAAATCAGAAGGACAATAATTTTTAAGTAAATTCCAACTTAGAATTAATTTATAGTCATCTTTATTTACTGGCACGCCTATAAGTAAAAATGCTTTTGTATATCGTACATGTCCTACTTCCTATATGGACATATTTTTAATACCTCAAATAACTGGATTAACTTCAATGCGATTCTGCAATGTGTAAATGAGACCAGTATTCCTTGACCAGTTGCCCAAAGAGTGAACCTTCTGTGCTCATCAACTTCGCTGGCTCGTCGTACTCCACTAGATTTCCTGGATCGTAATACAAAGTCATTAATCTTTGATCCCTTTCTTCTATAAATGGACATAGTTACTCACCATCTCTCATGGCAAGCACCACGTTGCAGTCCATCACAGTTGGTATCCTGTGCGCGATGGTGATTACCGTGCAATCTGCAAATTCAGTACGAATGATATTCTGTAGAATAAAGTCTGTTGCATTATCGATTGACGCAGTTGCCTCATCAAGCACCAGTATCCGACATCTCTTTAGAAGTGCACGCCCCAAACAAAACAGCTGACGCTGGCCCATGCTCCAGTTTGAGCCATCTTCGACAACTGCATGGCAAAGTTTAGAGTTTTTAGTTGTCTACCGACGTTAGCTTAGAGGCTTCACCATCTTCATGTAGTTAACTTACTGTCTGAAAACTTACCTAAGGAATCTAGGCCACCACCCTCTTTCTCTTGAATGACCTCTCGAAGCTGACACTTTTCGAGAACCTAGAATGAAAACATTCTTAAAGTCTATTTAGACAAAAACCAAAGTTTCTTTTTGATCGAGTTAGCAGAGATTGGAAACGAACCTCCCATATCTCATTGTCTGTAAATTGGGATAATGGATCCAAATTGTATCTAATAGTCCCATTGAAAAGTGTAGGATCTTGAGGTATTATCCCAAATCTTGATCTCAGATCATGAAGCCCGATTTTGGAGATGTCAATGCCATCTACAACAATCTTTCCTCCAACTGGCTCCACTAGACGAAACAGAGCACTGATAAGAGTTGTCTTTCCACTGCCTGTTCGACCAACAATACCCACTTTGTGACCACCTGCAATTTTACAGGTAATACCTTGAAGGACTACTGGTGCTTCAGGTCTATATCTAACCTGTTAAAAAATTGAACAATTCAGTGTACTAACATATTCAAATTGTTTTAGATGTCGTATTGAGAGAGCCAAATTCACCTGCAAGTCGCATATATTTAATTCACCAACTGCAGGCCAATGTGGTGGGGGACGGTTATCTTCTATCACCTCAGGGGCTTCACTTGATATATGCATATATTGGTCGAGTCTTTCAACAGAAATGATGTAATTTGCTAAGGAGCACTGATTCTGAATTGACCTTACCAGGGAGTTGTTTAAAGACAGACCATATGAGAGTGCCATACCAATAAATCCTGCAGTGATGGCATTAGCTGATTCAAAAGCAGGCTCTGTTGGAGGAAATTCGGTTCATTTGGAATTTCTATGCACTCACCAGAGCTAAAAGTTCCAGAAGGAAGCAATGCCATGCAAAATGCAGCAGACCCTAAAACAGTTGCACTGACAATTTCTAGCCGTTGAATCAACCACTCGTTGGCTGCAAAATTGTGGAAGAAAGGACTAGCATTGGTGTCAATGAGGTCAAGATTCCTCATCAAGAACCGCTCTTCATCCTGAAATGCTCTGATTGTCATGGCTCCAGCTACTGATTCAGCTAAATGATTTGCCACTAAAGACTTCGATGTGCCATAGAGACGCATCAAATCTTTTGCTGAGGCATAGTAATATCTCTGCAGATGAAAGAAAAATTAAAGCTTTGACATAATAATTTTTTATTAAAGTTACACACCAGGTTGGGGCCATGTTAGTTCATGAAGTTGTCGCGGTATTGATTCAGTAACTTTTGAATTAAGTATCCTGCTGGTTGAGAACTTCAGAAAAGTACCTGCAAGCGAGTGGCAAGATAGACCATAGGAATGGATACAAACAGAACTTGCCAGGAAACAAGAGCCAGTATTCCAAGATTACTGTAAGTATTTATCGTTGCTCCAAGAGCATTGTTCAAACCACTTGGAACATCAAGGTCGACCACATTCAAATCTGATGAAACCTATAAGATGGAGGAAAAACACAGATTTTGATATCAGTTGCACATTATCTCTTCCAAGCTTAAGATTTTCTGAAATGGATTTTTACCCGGCTGAGTATTCTTCCAAGAGGTGTGGAGTCATAGAAAGACATGGGGGCACGAAAAAGACAATTCAGTAGCTGCGAAAATAAAGATTTTGATGACTGAAGGCCCAAGGTGACTGTTGTCAAAGATCTCACTACCAAGAAAAGGGTTGAGGTGAATCCAATAATCAAGTAGACAACAATCAACCGCAATGTGCTAACATGATGATTATCAACATTAGCTGCCATCCAAGAGTTTTGCACTATCTGAGTTATAACATATGCAAGGTAAGCAAGACCTCCAAAGGTGAAGTAAATGTATCCTTTGTCCTGATTCAGATACTGAATGTATGGCTTAAGCCCTGTATCCCCTACTTCTCTTTCTTCATTCTTAATCAAATCATCTCCTTTGGCTGCTTTAAGTTGTTTATCAACTGATGTCTTAATCTTTCCATCAGGTGACCCCTGTTTCTGTGGAGCAGCAACCTCATTAAGGTTCTCAGAGCCTGCTGTTTCTCTGTGTGCATTGACAAGTTCCCTAAATTCTGGGCTTGACGCCAACAAGTCAGGATAAGGAGCTGCTCGAAGAATTTTTCCTTCAGACATCAACTGGTGATGAATTGGTGTAAGAAGGAAAGTTAGTAATCAAAGAAAATTCTATTGCTTGTAAATTATATAAACTGTTGAAAAATAAAATTCCAGCACTAACCAAAACAGAATGGAATGCTGGTAGGAAATCAACTTGATGTGTTACAAGCAAGACTGTTTTATTTGAAAGTGCTCCCATCACGTATTCCTGCCAAAAATTATTCAGATGTTTTTACATGGGGCTAACAAATAAGGGATTATACTACTAGTTGTTTATGGGATTGTTGCATTCATTACATTAAATAAGTTCTTGGCAGTTTCTGCATCCACAGCACTGAATGGATCATCCAACAGATATATATCAGCATCTTGATAAAGAGCACGAGCGAGTTGAATTCGCTGTTTTTGACCACCACTCAGATTGACTCCTCTATTACCTATTTCAGTCAGATCTCCATGAGGAAGAAGCTCAAGGTCCTTCACTAATGAGCATCTCTCAAGTGTATTTTGATATCGCTGGTTATCCATTGGAGACCCAAATATAACGTTGTCTTGTATTGTTCCACTCTGAATCCAAGCTGATTGAGAAACATAGGCAATCCTCCCGTTAACCTGAATCTGTAAGTGAGTAGAGAACCATTACTTGACTCATCAAAGGGCCAGTGATAAACAAAGGAAAGCATGACAGCAAGATAATTCTGGAAAGCTGTCATACTTACAGTTCCGTGTGTATTTGGAACTTCTCCAAAGACTGCAACTACAAGAGTTGATTTTCCTGAGCCAACTTCTCCACATACAGCCACTTTTTCACCAGGTTTTATCTCCAAATTCACATTCGTAAGTGTTGGTTTTGACGAATTAGCTTCCCATGAAAAGTTAGCTGACTTAATAAGAACTGCATGAGTACCATTCCCCCGGTTCTGCTTTTGCCTGATATTAGAGCACTGCAACTCAGGTGCCTCCAGGAAATTCAGAATACGAGAAAAGGCTACCTTTGCTTGAATTAATGCTGAAATAACATTAGGGATGGATCTTATTGGATCTTGAATGAGACGTAAAGTGGCCACAAAAGTGAAAACATTGTTAGCATGTAGAGGAACTTTCAGAAAATAACATGCTCCAAAGGTTGCAGCTGAGACCATGATAGGAGAAGCTGTGAGGAGAAAGACATTGCATGCTTTACGTAACTGCAGAGAAAACAACCACTTATACTCCACCTTCCTTAAACTTTCTATGACATTCTTGAAATGGGCTTCCCAAGCATACAATTTCAACACTTTCATGTTAACTAGAGCCTCATTACTGGCTTTCAATCTGTCATCCTGTGCTCCCATAAGTCTACTCTGAAATTTACGTTGCAACTTTGCAAGTGGAGTATTGGCTAGCACATTAAGGATTATAACTGCTAGAGCTGCAAATGCTGCTAACCCAACTGCGTGGAAGAGAATTGCAAGAGAGAAGCAGATCTGGAGGCATGTTGTCCAAATCTGATGAAACCAGAAGGAGAACTCGCCAACTCTTTGGGCATCTACTGTAACATAGTTCATTATTTCACCTCCAGAATGCATCAACCTGCCTGCATAGGATAGCCTGGATTGTTTCTTGTATATTATAGCTACAAGCAAGGATCTCACCTTCAGACCTATAAGCTTGGAGCCAAAATTCCACTGCCTTTGAGCTAAGGACTCTAAACACTTTGTGATGAAAAGGGTTAAGGCCAGAAGACAACCTTCATATTTCGAGCCTTCTTTTCTTTCAGATATTAAAATAAAGGAATTCAGAATCAGAGGACCAGCAGATAAGCTAACTATCTTCAGAAAAGCAAAGAAGCCAGTGTTCAGATTCTCCTTCCAGTGACATAGTATTATTGTCTTCAAGAGTGATGGCTGAGATGATGGGTTTGCTTGGTTTTGCTTGTTGAGTTGCTCCAAGTACTGCAAATAACAGCTTTCTGCTCGTTCCGTCACCCGCAACTTGGGTATATCCTGTTCCTTGAGAGTTTTCTGGCTTCCTAATTTCATCAGTGGATTCAACCAGCTTAGTGACATTCTACTTAGGAATCCTGCCTCAGCAAATGGAGAAACTTGTCTTGCAGTGTCTGTTTCACTTATGCCATTGGAGTCTGTTTTTAAAGCATCAACTCCTATCATTTCATTTCCATCACCAGATTCAGGTTTTTTCACCTTGTAAGTGCATAGCAGTAACAACACTGCTCCTGGAAGAGACAGAATATCTAAAACTGTCTTCCCTGACACCCCCTTGCCTAAAACAGCAGCAGATGTTGCTAAAACACAGACAAATCCAGCAAGAGAGAATGGAAGAATGGACAACAGTCGCAACATTATCTTCGAAATGTGCTCCCTTCCTAGAATTGTAGTTGCAGTCACCAATGACCAGGTGAATCCCTGAAACAAGGCTAGGAACCATTTCTCCAAGGGTAAGGCAGTCTGGGTTTTCCTCAACTTATCTTCTAAACTCCATGCTCCCAAACACAAGTACAGTATTCCAAGACAACCATTGAAAATGGCTGAAACTATCTGTAACTTGGAAAATCCTCGAGTCCGAGATGGAGTTTTATCAGCTTTTGATAAGGATTTCTGTATCAAACTGACTAAGAGCAAGACCAGAAGTACAAAGTAGAAGCAAAGAATGGAGGCCTGGTTGATACACGAAGTTGGTTGGCTTAGTAACAGGAAATTGAATCCAGAGTGCTTGAAAATGAAACCTGAGCTGTCAGAGTCCCCACAAAAGTTGTCAGACAAACCCCCCATCATCCTTCTTTGTTCTGTGAACTCTTCTAATTCTTCATTACGCCTACATATATTTATGAGAAAGCTCATCAGTATCGTTAAACTTAATCTTCAACTCAATGAACACTTCGCTACTAGCTTCACCACAACTTTTCTGCATTTATGACAGGTACGTAAGGGCTATAGTCATCTTCTGAGAAAAAGGAAATATTGTAGAAGATGAAAGCAACCATTCATGCATCCATTTGTTTCCTTCTGGAAATAAATGCCAGAAGAATGACACTATCAAGTGAAAAACGTAAAAGACAGGTACGTAAGGGCTATAGTCATCTTATGAGAAAAAGGAAATATTGTAGAAGATGAAAGCAACCATTCATGCATCCATTTGTTTCTGTCTGGAAATAAATGCCAGAAGAATGACACTGTCAAGTGAAAAACGTAAAAGACAGTAAGTGTGAGAACTGAGAAGGATAACGTAAGCACAAAGATTACTTACGGTTATTTCCCACAATCTTGATGTGAGTCTCAGGCCTGGCTCTGGAACTAAAGCCGCCACCAAACTACTATAAGCCTGTTCACCAAAGAAATTGCAGCAACTTCATAGGAAGTGAAATTTCTATAAACACTTAATTGTCCTTTGTCAAACTCAAGCAACTTGAATGCAAGAAATCGTAGACTTCGATTTTTCTTACAGAATGGAGAATATAAAAGGATTTTGGTTGGAAACTTTCTCAGGAAAGACCGGCGGAACAAATAAAAAAAATAAAAAAGAACCTGCCATGTGCCCTCGTGTTGGAAGTAGCAAAAAAAAGAAAAAAAAAACCATACGCGAGGAATGTGCACATACTTAAGCTAGAAAGGACACGATCTTAGAACTTGACAAAGGGCAGATCATACCCTGGTGATCAAGTTCGTGTCAGAATCTTCTAAGTTGCTATCATGTTTTGTCACAAAGTCAAACAATGCGAGCTCCACCAGGAGAAAAAAAATTAAAAACAAAGCTTTTCCAACTTCCACGAGGATACTACGGATCTCCATGTTAGTTCATTGAAGCAAGTAACGTATTTATCAGTACCGAAAAAATGCTGTGTCCTGTTTTCTTAACATCTAACTCATTTATTAATTGAGAAAGAGAAAAAATCCCAGCAAACAAATCTATAACCTAAGACAGGTGACATCTCATTCAGGTGATTCCTAACGTAAGACAGCTGCTAGTCACGGAGTTTTTGAGACGGTACAGATTATATGTTTAAGATAATAGTTGCATTAAGATTACGAAGGGGACGACCTTTTCAAGAATTGGAACCAATGATGGAGTTCGGATACTGTGGTGCCAACTTTCTTGTTGTCACTGTAATCTAGCAAGAGGTTCAGGATGAGATCAACTGTGCCTTCCTACCTTGCGTTAGAGGATCTCAGGTTATCTTGAGGATTGGTTAGTGGGATGAGGCCAATGTCCTTGATTTGATCTTGATTTGGCAAGAATCATTGCATGCAAAGTTGCGATGTTTCTGCTTGTGTTCTTACTGGTGTATGGTCTGTTTTATTGCTTTTCTTGTCAGATTGTCACTTTGTGCTCCTGAAAGTTGTCATCAATTGAGATAGGAGGGGTTGCTTTCGTTCTTTAGCTTTACGTTAAAAGAAAAAACACTGATTGGTTGGTTAAGCTGATGTATTAGACCAAACACAAACTCTCAAAAGCATTTTGAATGTTGGAAACTTCAACAGTAACAGGAAAAGATAAGGTTATGATCATCTAAGAATTGCACATCTTGCGTTTTTCTACCTTGACTGCTCTTAATAAAGGTCCTCTAAGATTGAATCAGATGATACAAGGATGTTAATGAGTTAAAGCATTTTTCTTTAATATGTTAGAATCTTTGGACTGCACATTCTCATAATAATTACAAATTATGTATTTTGAATTTTACTAATTCTAAAAGTTACTTGGAAACATCTTTTTCTCAATTGATTGGCAAAGTTTTTCCCTTTTATGCTCCATTAATGGAGGTTCTATCAGCCCATATCTTAGCATCGCTTTTCATCCACATGTTATATATATAGATATTACTATATTAGTGTACATGGAAATAGACTTCCTTTGCATTTTCCATCGTAAACAATCACTTTATAAATCTTGTAAAGATCAATCTAGTTGGTAACTACTAGTTAGAGAAAAGACTGCGCACTACTCAATCTTTCCAGACTTATTTTCTTAGATGTTAGTTGTATCAATCTAGTTGGCAACCATCTGGATTTTTAACAATTCTTTCAGTTGTTTAATTGGAAACTTTTGAATTGATGAGGTCAAGATTCCTAGCAAATCACAAGATAATCTATATAATTCCAGTCATACAGACTGAATTGGATAACTTGTTCCAGCATTGAATTGGCGTGCTCATTCCTGCAGTTGTTGCGGGGAAGAATTCTGGCAGGTTGCGGGTTTGAGTCTTACAGGATGTGACTCAGCCAATATACTTGTGAAGTGTGACTGATCGGGAGCAAAAACGTGTTGAATCCGCTAATATCAATAGTTTGAATCCATCACCTAGTTTCTAATTTATGAAACTCTTTACATTATCTAGAATGGGACACTGTACATTATACTTCATGTTTGAAAGGTTCCTGTAATTTGCATTGATGCATTGCTAGAGTTAATCGATGAGAGGACACAAGACATTAAGAAACATCAGACCGTTAGCTTCAATGTGATTGTGCAGAATGAAAATGGGACCGGTATTCATTCACCAGTTTCCTAAACAATGAACCTTCTGTCTTGACCAACCTGGTTGGCTCAGCATAGTCCACTGCATTTCCTGAAAAGAAGCAGAAAAATTGTTTACTTAGGCACTGCTCAAATGTTTCATTCTCAATTCAAACAATTTTTCGACAGAAATGTCATTTGAGTACAAGAATTTATGTTTCTTTTCTATCATTAAGTTTTTGAAGTGCTCAAGACAAAATTAGCAGAAGTTTATGCTGGGTTGAGATGCACTAGTCAGATGAATTAAAGAGTGAAAAGGTGAGACTAACCATCTTCCATGGCAAGAACCATGTCACAATCCATAACTGTTGGTATCCTGTGAGCCACTGTGATCACAGTGCAGTCTCCAAATTCAGTTCTAATAGTTTTCTGCAAAATCATGTCAGTTGCGTTGTCAACAGATACAGTTGCTTCATCAAGCACCAAGATCCGACTTTTCCTGATAAGTGCACTTCCCAAGCAAAATAGTTGCCTTTGCCCCATGCTCCAGTTAGATCCATCTTCCACAATTGCATGCAAAATTGTTTGATTATGCAGAAAGTAAAAACCAAACCTCAAACATTTAGAACTTACCTGAGGAACCTACCTTTTTCTCCTGGACAGTGTCACGGAGTTGGCACTTCCCAAGAACCTATAAGATTTAAAAACAAAACAGTATGTTGAAAAGCATTGGCAGAACTCAAACTCTTTTCCCACACAACTGGAATTTTGGAGGCGCTTACCTCCCATATCTCTTGGTCTGTATGTTGAGATAAAGGATCCATATTGTAACTCACAGTTCCCTTGAAAAGTGTGGGATCTTGAGGTATGATCCTAAGTCGTGACATTAAATCATGTAATCTAATTTTGGAGATTTCAATTCCATCTATTACAATCTTCCCTGCTGCAGGCTTCACTAGATGAAACAAAGCACTAATAAGAGTAGTCTTTCTGCTGCCTGTTCGACCGATAATTCCAATCGTATGACCTCCTTCAATTGTGAAAGTGACCCCTTTAAGTACTAGTGGTGTTTCAGGCCTGTATCTAATATGTTTGGAAAAGGCTTCTCAGCTCAAAATCCTTCCAAATTGTCTTTTAAAAGTAACAATTAGGAAACCATACTCACCTGCAAGTCACAGATGTCCACTTTACCAGCAGCTGGCCAAGTAGGTGGCGGATGGTTATCTTCCATCACTTCAGGAGCTTCACTTGGTATGTGCATGTGCTGATTGAGCCTTTCAACATAAATAATGTGATTTGCTAAGGTACACTGGTTTTCAATAGCCAAGACTAGAGACAAGTTCATTGACAGGCTACATGAACTGCTAATTCCTGCTAGCAAGAGTGCAAGAATAGCCTGTAGCCGCAATGGTGTTCTTGCTAGACTTTTTCCTCTTGTGGTTACTGTCAAAGACACCAACAACCAAAAGAGTCCTTGATGTTGGATTGCGTATAGCGAGTATTCACAATACGTTGCGGAAAAGACCATAACACAACATCAAGTATAACCGAAAATACATAGGATGTACGAAAATACCTTTTTGACGCGAATTGGTTGTTTCTTTTTCGGATTCACAAACACTGCAAAATACGACTGCCCTCTACCGGTATCCACTCGAGTATGAATGATCCAGGCAGCGGCTATCGTGTGCTAGCACGTTCTGAAACCTTTTCTGAACGCCGCACAGTTTTCTCTCGGATGGTGGCTAGGGTTTCGTATCACAATGGTGTCTCATCATAATGAGACCTAAGTTTCTCTATTTATAAAGAAAACCTAATCACATTGAAGCCCAATAAGTTTCGGCTCATTATATCTCATATAATAAAAGCCCGACAACTTAATTCAATCCAGCCCAATAAATATATCTATATATATTTATTCAA
>JANZLC010000007.1:26385485-26401829 GCA_026413385.1 Erythroxylum gracilipes | reverse complement strand
CCGATCCATACTCCCCTTAGCCCGTCCACATGTGAGAGACTCCCATGCACACGTAAAGACCTAACCTAAACCTAGTTATTGCTCCATATATAAGGTATAACTCTACCGTAACAAAGGTACGCAATCATAACCTAGCTTTCTTTGCATTCAGCAGCCTCACCTTCGGGACACAACCCCCGACGTGCCTTCTTTGTTTTGCAGAGATCTTAACGTCGAAGTCACTACAGAGAATAGTCAACTCATGGACCCAAACGGCAGCGTTCAGTTCCGTCAAAATCAGGCAGAACCAGAAACCAACAAAAACGTATGTATTTGCGTGTACTCGTGAGAAAGAAATGATGCAGATGAAGATCAACAAGAAGTGGTTCCATATGATCGATAGCCAAAATACTGTCATTCACTCAGGTTCTAAGAAAAAAGACACTTTTTGTCACTAAAAATAGAACTCGGACAATTTGGAGCGTAGCTAACAATAATGAACATGCACGGAAGATGCACTGAATACAGTTATCAAAAATTAAATCTTTGATGAGCAGAACCTGGAGATCCGCCATTAACGGTACCTAATGTCTCATTAGTGCTTTTCAAGTGATTTAGAAAGAATCCATGGAAGGTTCGATACTAAAAAAAATTAAATCTTTGATGTGCAGAAGCTAAAGATACGCCATAGATGGTACCTAATATCTCATTATTGCTTTCCAGGTGATCTAACAAGAATCCATGGAAGGCTCGATACTATCATTCCATAAAACATTGCCTTTTGTGTTTCTTTTGGTGGAAGTTTCTATTTGGCTTTACTTTAATACTCAAATTTATAATGCTCCTCTTGTCAGATATTACCGCTTCCTATACTATCATTTTCTCAGAAGGCAGCACTTCCATTAATGGCAGAATATTCTACAGAAATTGACTGTTCCCACACAGTAAAAGGACACAGAGCCTCCATCTTTGCCGGAGAACCTCTGCTTCGAGGTTCTAGAAAGGGCTTTGGATGGAGAAACTAGACAGACATCATATTAAATAACAGTAAATCAGTTCACCATTAACTCAAAAGTTCAAGCCTTTATTATAAAATTATTCTGAAATTTTGATTTCAGATCAATCAAAAGCAAAAGAATACAAAACTAGTTCTTTATAACAGAGAGTGGAAGATTCAGAGTTGCAGAGACCATATTAGGGATCGATTTCCCGTTCAAGTTCAACTTTTCCAGCTCTTCATAATCAAGCAGTGGAAGTATCAGTTCCTCTACAAATCTTATTTTTACCAAGGAAGTGGAATGCTGAATCTGCACTTTCCTTATCTGTGAAAGGACATTTCTTTGAATCCTCGGGAAAATATCGATTTCTCTTGGATGTGATCACTGTACTTCCATAATTCTTACTCAATAGTTCCTTCTTCTCATTGATACTAAGCCAGAAATTATATAATCCTTTTCGATTCTTACTCACGGCTCCTTTCATATCATCGATCCGAAGCCAGAAATTATATAAACGAAAGGATAGTGGCCTCAAAGTGATTCTGCTGAGTGAAGATGTGACCAGTATTCATTCACTAGTTGCCCAAAGAGTGAACCTTCCATCTTCATCAACTTCTCTGGCTTATCATACTCTACTATGTTTCCTGAAACACAACAAGAACTTGTTAATACATGTCTAAAGTTCTTCCTTGATCGAAAAGATGTACTGCCTAATTCTGTGTTTTGGATCTAAGCTAAGTAGAACACATCAACGAAGATCACATAATTCCTATGCTTCAGTTCTCCGGCATCTAGTTTCGGGTACGTTATGTAGGTAACTTGAAGGAAATAGACTCACCGTCTCTCATGGCAAGCACCATGGTGCAGTCCATGACTGTTGGTATCCTATGTGCAACTGTGATCACAGTGCAATCTGCAAACTCGGTCCGAATAGTTTTTTGCAATATCAGGTCGGTTGCATTGTCGATTGATGCAGTTGCCTCATCGAGCACCAATATCCGACTTCTCCTCAAAAGTGCACGTCCCAAGCAAAATAGTTGCCTCTGCCCCATGCTCCAGTTAGATCCATCTTCCACAACTGTGTGTCAAAACTTCAGTAGTTTAGCACAATTCACGACGAAGAAATAATAATGAACATTCTATATAATCGAGTATGCGAAGCTTACCTAAAGAATCTAAACCTTCCTCTTTCTCCTGTACAGCCTCTCGAAGCTGACACTTTCCAAGTACCTACATAATGTGTAACAAAAACTCTCCATTAAAAAGCATCAGAATACAGAAGACTCTTCATTCCTGGAGTTAACAGGATCAGAGACTTACCTCCCATATCTCCTGATCGGTGTGTTGAGCTAAGGGGTCCAAATTGTATCTCACACTCCCGTTGAAAAGTGTAGGATCTTGTGGTATTATTCCAAACCGTGACCTCAGATCATGAAGTCCAATTTTAGAGATGTCAATACCATCTACCACAATCATTCCTCCAGTTGGCTCCACAAGACGAAATAGAGCACTAATAAGAGTAGTTTTCCCACTGCCTGTCCTGCCAACAATGCCTATCTTGTGACCTCCTTCAATCTTACAACTAACCCCTCGAAGTACAAGCGGTGCGTCTGGCCTGTATCTGATCTGCTTATTAGGAAAAAAAAAACCTCAAAACAGTAATTTATCCAAAATCAGCATGTTGATATCAAACAAGAAAACCAAATTTACCTGGAGGTCACAAATATCCACTTCACCAACTGCCGGCCAATTGGGCGGAGGACGGTTATCTTCTATAACCTCAGGGGCTTCACTTGGTATATGCATGTATTGATTCAGTCTCTCAACAGAAATTATATAATTCGCAATGACACACTGGTTTTGAATGGACATAACCAGGGAATTATTTAACGACAGACCATAGGAAAGAGCCATTCCAATGAATCCTGTGGTGATTGCATTACTTGTTATGATTTGTGTCACATAAACATAGAAATATTACCGGATTCCAAAAGCAAAACATCTACCATCTACATAAATAACATACTTACCTGAGCTAAATGTTCCAGGAGGAAGCAGTACCATGCAAAGTGCAGCAGAAGCAAGAACAGTTGCACTAACTGTTTCTAGCCGTTGAATCAACCACTCGTTAGCAGCAAAACTGTGGAAGAAAGGACTTGCATTTGTGTCAACTAGTTCAAGATTCTTCGCAAAGAAGCGTTCTTCCTCCTCAAATGCCCTTATTGTCATGGCCCCAGCAACTGATTCAGCTAAATGATTTGCTACTAAGGACTTCGTCGTGCCATTGATCCTCATCAATTCTTTTGCAGAGGCAAAGTAATATCTCTGCAGATATACCGAATGGAAATCACAAAGATTTATCTTTTGGAGGATAAAATTAATTATCCATCACAATATCCTAAGATTTCTCTTTTCTTGACAGAGACCAGATTGGTTTACTTTCTGTTTCAAAACATGCACCTCCCATGCTAGTTCATGAAGTAGGAAATACTTCTACAGTTTTTCAAGAATGTGTAATTCTACTGAAGATGAAGTTATGAGAAACGAATACCTGCAAGCGAATTGCCAAATAGACCATAGGTATGGAGACAAACAACACTTGCCAGGTAACAACAGCAAGTACTCCAAGATTACTATAAGCATTAATGGTGGCTCCAACGGCAAAGACTAATCCAAATGGAACATCAAGATCGACGATACTCAGATCAGATGAGACCTAATACACCAAAGAAAAACGAATACAAAGCCATATTAGTTGCATATAATCTATCTGATGAAGCAACATCAAATGTTAATTGTTAAGTACCCGACTGAGTATTCTTCCAAGAGGTGTTGAGTCATAGAAAGACATGGGAGCACGAAAAAGGGAATTTAGTAGTTGTGAGAACAAGGAATTTGATGATTGAAGGCCCAAAATGACTGTCAAAAGAGATCTAAAGAGCAAAACTAGTGTTGAAACAAATCCAATAATCAAGTAGACGGCAATCAATCGCAGTTTGCTAACATCAGGCTTATCAACTTTAGCTGCCATCCAAGAGTTCTGTAGTATCTGACCAATGACAAAAATGAGGTGAGCAAGAGCAGCCAACGAAAAGTACAAGTATCCTTTGTTCTGATTTAGATACTGAATGTAGGGAGTAAGCCCTGTGTCACCAATTTCTCTTTCTTCCTGCTTTATAAATTGGTCTCCTTTTGATAAGTTAGGTTGCTTCTCTGTATAAGTTTTCTTAATCTCCCTGGTAGATGATCCTTTTCTCTCTGGAGCAGCAACTGCAGTGAGCCTCTCACAACCTGCGGTTTCTTTATGTGCATCGACAAGCTCCCGAAATTCTTGGCTTGAGACCAATAACTGTTGATAAGGAGCAGCTCGTAGTATTTCTCCCTCTGACATCAGCTGTTAACAAAATACATTATTTGCCAATGAAAATATGATTGACATAAATCAAATGTAAATGTTTCCAAAGACGAATGAAACATACGGAGATACCAATAAAACTAATCAAGATATGGATATCCCCAAGGCTCATCCATCCAGAAAAGAAGTTTAATAGGATCAATTTATTCACACTAGCTAAATTTCGAAACAAGACTGACCAATACAGAGTCAAATGCAGGTAGGAAATCAACTTGATGAGTGACTAGCAAAACTGCCTTCCTTGAAAGTGCTCCCATGACATATTCCTGACAAAATTTTATTTAACACATTGTGAGATCAATAAATAAAAGTCTGAATAGGAAAGAAGTGAATAATTTTTTAAAATGCTTGAATTACATTGAACAAGATCGTGGCAGTTTCTGCATCAACAGCACTAAATGGATCATCCAACAGATATATATCAGCATCCTGATAGATAGCACGAGCAAGTTGAATTCGCTGCTTCTGACCGCCACTGAGATTGACTCCTCTTTCACCTATTTCGGTCAGATCTCCATGAGGAAGAAGTTCAAGGTCCTTCACTAATGAGCATCTCTCAAGTGTATCTTGATATCGTTGGTTATCCATTGGAGACCCGAATATAATATTGTCTTGTATTGTTCCGGTCTGAATCCAAGCTGTTTGAGAAACATAGGCAATCCTTCCATAAACCTTAACCTGTAGTAGAGAACAATCAGTCAATCCATCAAAAGGGAAGTAAACAACCTAATTCCAGACACCTATCCATACTTGGCATTTTAAAAATCTTAAAGATCCTATTGGTATACAACAGGACTGAAGAGGGTGAAATGAGAAATTATGATCTTGTTTTCTTTAGGTTAAAATGAGCCAGAAGGAAATAAGTTCGTATTCTTACGGTTCCCTGAGTATTTGGAACTTCTCCAAGAATAGCTGCTAATAGTGTTGATTTTCCGGAGCCAACTTCTCCACATACAGCCACCTTTTCCCCAAGTTTGACCTCTAAGTTCACATTCCTAAGTGTAGGCTTTGATGGGTTATCTTCCCATGAAAAGTTAGCTGACTTGATACTAATGGCATGATCGACTGCCCCAGTGTTCTTCTGCCGGATGTTACTGGTCTGCAGCTCAGGTGCCTCAAGGAACTTCACAATACGTGTGAAGGCCACATTTGCTTGAATGACCACGCCAATAACATCAGGGATAACTCTTATTGGGTCTTGGACTAGACGGAGAGTCGCAACGAAAGTGAAGACATTGTTAGCATGTAGAGGAACTTTGAGGAAATAGCATGCCCCAAAGGTTGCAGCAGAGACTAAAACAGGGGAAGACCAGAAGAGAAAGCTATTGTATGACCTTCTTAACTGCACTGCTGATAACCATTTATGTTCTACCTTCCTTAAGTTTTCTATAACTTTCTTGAAATGAGTTTCCCAAGCATATAATTTCAAGACCTTCATGTTAACCAGAGCCTCGGTACTAACCTTCAATCTCTCATCCTGAGCAACCATGAGTCTAGTCTGAAACTTATGTTGTAACTTTGCAAGCGGAGTGTTGCATAGAACAGTGAGTATTATAACCACTAAGGCTGCAAATGTTGCAAGCCCCACTGCTCGGAAAAGAATTGCTAGAGAGAAGCAGAGCTGGACACTAGTAGTCCATGTCTGATGAAACCAGAAGGAGAACTCTCCAACTCTATAGGCATCTACTGTCACATAGTTCATAATTTCCCCACCTGAATGCATCAATCGACCTGCATTAGATAACCTCAGTTGCTTCTTAAAAATTGCAGCTGTGAGTAAAGACCTCACTTTCAAACCAATAAGCCTGGACCTAAAATACCACTGCCTTTGTGCCAAGGACTCTAAGCTCTTCGAAAAGAAGAGTGTTAAGGCCAAGACGTAGCCTTCATATTTGAAGTCTGATTTTCCTTCTGCAACTAAAATGAAGGCATTTAGAAGGAGAGGACCTGCTGATAAAGTAACAATCTTCAGCAAAGCGAAGAACCCAGAAATAAGAATATCCTTCCAGTGGCATAGTATAATTGTTCTCAGGACTGATGACTGCTGAGATGAAGACTCAGCTTTCTTTTGTTTATTGAGTTGCTCCACGAATTGCAGGTAACAACTTTCTGCTTGATCCACTGAGCTCAACTTGGGAATATCCTGATCCCCAAGAGTTTTCCGGCTGCCCTTTTCCATTAGAGGATTCAACCACCAAAATGACATTTTACTCAGGAATCCTGACGTAGAAAATGGTGTAACTTGACCAACAGAATCCGTCTTGCTGATGCCATTAGACTCGGCATTCAAAGGTTCATAAAGACCTCTTTCACTTTCTTCAAGTACTCCATGTTTATGCTCTTTAAATGTGCATAGCAGTAGTGATATTGCTCCTGGAAATGATAGAATATCTAAAGCTATCTTAACTGATACCCGTCTGTCTAAAACTGCAGCAGACAGGCTTAGAACACAGACAAATCCAGAAAACAAGAATGCAAGAACAGACAGTAGCCGGAGTTGTATCATCGGAAGATGTTTCCCTCGAAGGCTTATAGTGAAGGCCACCATGGACCAAGTGAACCCCTGAGACAACATTATTAACCACATTCTTAAAGGTAAGGCAGTCTGTGTTTTCCGCAACTTCTCTTCTAATTTCCATATTCCCAAGCACAAATACACCAATCCAATACAGCCATTGAAGACTGCAGAAACTATCTGCTGATTTGAAAAGCGTTGAAATCCAGGAGGAGCTTTATCTCTTGTGGCTGATAATTTTCTGATGGAACTTACTAAGAGCATGATTAGAAGCAGAGCATCGAAACAAATGATTAATCCCTGATTGATGCACGAAGTTGGTCTACTTGAAAACATAAGATTAAATCCGGAGAGTTTTCCAGTAATATCGGAACTGCTACCAGATTCCCCACAAAAGATAGACCACAAATCACCCATGATCTTCTTGTTAATGGTTGCTCTTCAAAATCCTGCGTTCTATAAGAAGAAAACTTTATTCCTGTTGTGAAAACCTCTATAAGCAAGACAAACAGAAAGCGAGCAGAGGAATGGCAAACGGAATCTTAATCGTGTTCACCAGTAAGAAAAGGTCAAAAGATGACAGGTAATGGAACAGTTTCTGATCGCTAAACACAACTGCACATGCATTCATTCACTTCGAAGAAGAGAAACTAAGAAGAGATTACAATACTCTTATCTACATTTCATGGAGGAGTTGTCGTGTGTTCATCATCATAAAACAGAAGAAAGAAATTAAACAAGAAGAAGCTAAGATAAAAGAATAGCATGCACGTGTAAATGTAATGAAGGGGTGATCAAGAACTTCAAGAATGATATGAAGTGTAGAAACTTCACATTACAAATGAGCTACCACAATAAGTTTGTTCAATCATAAACGCCTCCATTGTTGAAAAAGAAGCAACCCAATGCCACTTACAATTTAAGTCCTAGCAAGAAGTTTTCTGAACATGAAACCATGAAAGTGAAACAAAACGAAGAACTCATCTGTCAAAAGTATCAGAACAGATGAAACATTCTAAAACGAACGACACGAGGAATAAAAGTTTACGAGAACAGGAACATTGGCTAACCTGAAAGACCTCAAACGAAACCAAACCCAAATAATGCCCGTGTCTTCCGATATCAAATCAATCGCAAAGAAACGATATTTTTGTTCTGATAATCAAAAAGCAACGATCTTTTCTTGTTTCAAGTTAAGAAAAGGGCAACTCTCTATATCATCCATCGATCTCTCTTCCTCATTATATTTAGTGATGTCAATCAAAGGTCCGTTATGACACAAAGACAAAGAAACATGGTGGACGAGGAAAAAAGGAAACAAGACACGATAAGAGAGATGCTGAGAGGAAATGGGTGTGGGGGCATTAAGGTTGCTGTCCCTGAGTCCGAACCAAGTACGATGTCTCATGTCGTCATGGCTCACGTCTCTCGTAAATCGACAAGTGGTCTGCTCGTGTTATTCTCTGGGTCTTAACAGTTACGTGTGTCGCCAATTCGCCATGCTTGGTCCTTTACACTGATAGTTGAACAGTTGTTAGTTCTCAGTCACATGTTAGTTTAGCTAATACGCGAATTCTCTTATTAATAATTATTTTCCTAAAAAATTATATAAATATCCATTAAATTAAAGATGACATCTTGATCTAAGTTTAAATTAGTACAATTGATAAAAACTCAAATTATCTAAATTTCAACCGAAATTATTAAATTTAACTTAAATTAATCTTTTTACTAAGTAAAATAAGGCTGCGTATTATTAAACTTCTCTAAATTTCACTTTATTATAAGATTTTAGTGTGATAATGAAGATGACAATGGATTTAAGAAATAAATTGAACTATTATATATATAATATTATTTTTTAATTTTAAAATTAAAAATTACTTAGATTATTTTATTTAAAAAATAAATAAATTTCCCTACTGGTCTATTGAGAAGTGGTCTAAGCCATACTCTTACCAAAAATCAGTGGCAAGTGGTAAGTCTTCCACCAAGAACAGGATCGTACATTTTCCACTAACAAGTTACCACGTGAGTCTTCCACCAAGAACAAGATTGTACATTTTGCACTAACAAGTTACCAGGTGAGCTTTCTGCTTTCCTCGATCAATCCTTCTCGTCACCACCAAAAGTATATCTTTACCAGTTCAAGCCCAAGTTTTCCTTTTCAGTAAACAGTAAACTTTACTTTCGTGAACTTACTTATCATCTTTTTTAAAAGAGAAGCCCAACTTTGCCTTTCCTTTTTCCGAGTAATCACTATCTGCATAATCATTGCTGCTTAATTTTGATTCGATACGGTTCGAATGACTTTAATTCAAAATTAAAAATCATCTTCTTGCAGGCCAGCCAACTTCGACTTAGATCACAGGTTTGTCTCTATTCTGGAATTGGTAGAGAATTCATATACGGAGTTGAACTTAAACCTACCAATCAATGATAGTGGCATTTGCGTTTGCGACAAATTCAGCTGATATGGCGAATCTTTGGAAGTGGTCAAGTAGGTGAGTGAATGACATGAAAGACAATAAGTACAGTAACTGCTGATGCTGCAGATTTTTCCTTAAATAACATGTGGAGAGCGGCAGGTAGGTCACAAAGTGTTTCTTTAGGCCGCAAATTTAAGTACCAAATAAGATAACACCGTCACGAGTTTAACCTCATGAATCAGTTTTGTTGGGATTCAAAGTACCGATCTAATACGTAGAGATGACAGTGAATGAAGTATTATTATTTTGTGCTTGAATGAAGTTGGATTGACTTTCTTAAATATAAACTTGATTAACTTGAAACTTTTACCGGTAGACCGAAATTGGACCGATTTACCATAACTGAGGATTCTCTTGTAGTGGTAACCCAACTTGAAATTATGGGGAAAAAAAAAGTTCAATTTAGTTAGAAATTGATCTAAAGATCAAATCTTTAGAAAAAAACTTTAGGTTTTGGTCATGGGTTCAATGGCTATTAAAGTTTGACAACTTTGAGATTTTGGGCTGTACGAACACCTGTTCTGTTCCTGAGATATGGGACATTCAAATACCACTTGGGCTTATAGGATCCAAAAGGATACTACACTAGACAAGACAACCATAAGGTTCGAAGAAAAAGTTGGTCCATTTCAGTCTTACAGTGTCCGTTTTCTCCTAGACAACACACGCACACTCTTTTCTCATAGTAGCCCATCAGGACTCAGGAGTTGTTCGAAGATCTAGCAGAGAGTGTGTGGTTATTGCTGTGTTGATCGTGTCAAAGTCGAAGAGGAGTGGAAAGATGCATAGCAATGGTAGAGGATCGATTAACAAGGGATCAGCTACGGTGTCTGGATCAAGAATTTTAACACTTTTTCTCTCCATGTTTGGTACTTTCGCTTCTGTTTATGTCGCTGGCAGGTCAATTTTTCCTTTTCTTTTTTTGTTTCTCTGTATACTCTTTCACTGCCTTTCATGTTTGTAGATGATAACTTTCTGGTTTCCTGATAACGTTTCTGGGTTTCGATGTGAATGACAGGTTGTGGCAGGATTCGCAGAATAGGGTTTATATGATTAAAGAACTTGATCGATTAACTGGTCAGGTAAGCTTCTGATTATAAAGCTGGGATTTCAGTTTCAGGTTGAAATGTTATTGCTTTATTGGTTTTTTTTTGAACCGGCATTTCAGTTAGAATTGGGATCTGAGTTTCAGGTTGAAATGTGATTGCTTTATTGGTTTGTTTAGAACTGAGATTTCAGTTTCAGGTTGAAATGTGATTGTGTTACGGGTTTTTTCTCTTTTTCATTCGGATCATAATGTCAATAACTCTAATTGCTCTTTGGTATTATTTATGTCACGTGTGTTCCACCGTTTTAACGGAAGTTTACAAAGAAGAATTTTTCTAGAAAATTGAGAACGATAAGGAGTTTTTGCTGATAATTTTAAAGAACAGAGAATTTATTTTACTAAAATTAGTTAAACTTCATAAGAGTTTGAGTCTTTTACCTTTGTTAAAAGAAAAAGATCAAGTGTGTTTCTGGTTTTTCATTTTAGGGACAATCTGCAATATCAGTGGATGATACATTGAAAATTATTGCTTGCAGGTAACATTAATCATTTGGTTTCTTCTTCTTTTTGTTTTGTGTTTTGTTTTTTCTTTACCTCTCCACCTCATGTTTTGTTATATATCTATATTATTGATGTTTTAATGGCTTCCTCTTAGAGAAAAGGAAAAGAAGCTGGCAGCCCTTCATATGGAATTAGCTACAGCAAAACAGGAGGGTTTTAACTCGAAACTTTTGACAGAGAAAGATGTTCAATCAAAGAAGAGACATTTTCTAGTGATAGGAATAATGACAAAGTCTGGACATAAAAACAAAAGGGATGCAATCCGTAAGGCATGGATGGGAACTGGTAAACACAATTGCTTTCTTTGGTTCTTTGTTTAGTTTAGGTTGGTTTTAGTAATGGCAGATACTTACTTCGTTACACAAACCGACTTTTTGTTTTAGTATAATCTTCATTGTTAAGAACTTTTCAACTATGTGATTTAACTTATTGGACTCCTCTGACTAAGCTTTATGCAGATGAACTTGTTGCATGAAACAACTTTGGTGATTTAGCAGTAATCAATTGTCTCTTAGGTTACTGGTTTTTGAGTTTGAGATTAATTTTCATGTTCTTAGGCTCAACTTTGAAAAAAATGGAGGATGAAAAGGGAATCGTTGCCCGATTCGTCATTGGACAAAGGTAGCCAAAACTCTGCCGAAAAAGATAAAACTTTTCTAATGTATGATGGAACTTTTTGATTTGAGGTATTTCCTTCTTGCAGTGCAAATCTGGAGAGTGAAATTGAGGTTGAAAATAGACAAACTAACGACTTCATCATTCTTGTATGTTTGGGCTCCTTATTGTTACTTTTGCTTTAGAAAAATCATTTAAATTGAGTTATCTGAGATTATTTTCATTAATTTTAGCCTTGGAGGCATGCCAGAGGACACTTGACTCACCACACATGTGATGATCAAACTTTAGTCTCTTTTCTTCTCATTTTAAACTTTTATTTTTCACAGGACAATCACGTAGAAGAGATTCCAGAGAAAGCAAGACAGTTCTTTGCTTATGCTGCAGAAAAATGGGATGCTGAGTTTTATGCCAAAGTCAATGACAATGTTTATGTGAATATTGGTTAGTTCTAATTGTACATGTATTATCTTTAGGTTTCATGATCTTTTTTCTGTTTTGGTGTTCTGTTCTGTTGTGGCATTCATAACTTTATTACTGTATGTAGTTTACTTTTGTCTGTTTTCTATGGTTGATCTAAGCATTCCTTGCCAATTTTTGGTAGATGCACTAGGAAGTACACTAGCAACTCATAAGGACAAGCCTCGAGCTTATATCGGTTGCATGAAATCAGGGGAAGTTTTCTCCGATCGGTGAGTTTTCTTTCTTATGATGCAACTGGGAACAATTAATATGAAAATAAGAGATGGATAAGAGAATTTGATGTCCTGTATTCTCTTTCTTCTGCAAACTAACCATTGGATTTTATAGAAATCATAAATGGTATGAACCGGAATGGTGGAAATTTGGCGATAAAAAATCGTGAGTTACCAAATACTCTTGAATTGTTGGTTCACCTCCAAGCTGCCATTTTGAACTGAAAGTCATTCTCTTTCATTTCCCAGGTACTTTCGCCATGCTTCAGGTGATATTTACGTCATATCACAAGCTTTAGCTAAATACATACTTATAAACAGGTAAATTATTTTCTTGCACAAGATTTAAACTAAGACTTGTATGTAGCCATGTTCTTAAGTAGTCGTAAGTAATGGAGTGTACAGATCCATTCTTCGAACGTATGCTCATGACGATGTTAGCGCTGGATCCTGGTTTATTGGACTTGACGTCAAACATGTTGATGAAGGGAAGTTTTGTTGCTCATCCTGGTCATCAGGTATGAACCCCTACTTGCACCGAGGCCTTATTGTTGGAATGTCAAGAAGGGATTTGCTTTGGTCAATATTCAAGAAGTTCTGGGAAGGCTAATTGTTACTTTAATGATTTCTCCAATTTGTCTAAGCAGTTGACTACAAATTTTTGGATTACAGGAGCTATATGTGCAGGAGTGTGATTTGATGTCATTCAAGATTCTGAGATCAGAGGGTATAACAAGAAGCTAAAGGGCTTGAATTTTGGTAGACAAGAGGTTGAAGGCAAAGCACCTCTCTAGAACAGCAAATTCAGGAGACTCCAGTGTAACCATGAAATTTGTTTCCTGTTTGATATGTTTGTTCTTATACACATAGCTTTCTCCAGGGTCTATCCACACATAAACTCAGCCAAGGTCGTCTGACACTCGACCTTTAATAGACTATGCTTTTGTAATGCAACGTTGCTACAATTACCAGTTCATATACTCATGAAATATGAGAATAAAAAGGGCGAGATACCAGTAAGTGAATTAATATAAATGTCTTCTGGTGCTAAGGTATTGATTTCCTACAACTTTCTTAAGCAGACCTACTTTCTTCGCAACATTGTGAAGTGTTAAAACAAACAAGTTCGTATTTCCATCAAGCGGATACTTTCATTAACTTTTTACACAGAGAAAATGCCAAGCTTCACATACATATAACTATGCAGCACTGTCAAGATCAATATCGCATGTATAACTTCTCCCCAGTCATGCTCAGGATGAATTGTTGAGAAAGTGTGCCAATGCTTTGTCTGTATCGTTGTCGTACATTAGTAAAACTTCAGCTACATTGTTGGACGAAAAGCCCATTTCTCGTAGAAGTGTAAAAGCATTGGCGAACTCCCGAACCTGAATGTTAAGGAACACAAAATTGAGTCGTTCGTGGAGCTATTTTCATAAGTCATTCAAATAATCATACACACCAAAAACCTCCAGTTACAAAAATCAACTTTACTTCAACCTTTTAACTAATAAAGGATCCCAAGGCCAAGGTTAACATTGAGATCACAATCAAGTTATGAGGTTCAGATTATTTGGAATGTATCATAATCGCTGGAATTTAGCTTTACAAGCACAAAACACTCGGCCAAATACCTTTGTTGGATTGTCTCCATAGTTTGCAACTGCTACTGGAACTGCTTGCCGATCGAGGCCAGATGCAACATATTTGCTCACAACAGGATCTGGGACCGAACCCTGCAATTTTAACTTCACTTAGTTCACAAGTCGAAGAAGAAACCTTAAAATTTTTCAGCATGTTTGTAAAGACCGTAATACACGGATGCCAAGTTTGAAACTGTAAGGTTCCAAGGACAGTGATAATCAACAATTTTTAGGCTTGCAAATAATCATTATCATCAAAATACCAACCGACCAAGCACCTAAATTCCTAATGATTCAATGGCAGGCTAAGAAGAACCATTGCAGATTGGGAAAGGGTTTGCAGTTCATAAGTCAAGGATTAGCAAGGTTATGCGAGTTGTATTGAATTGAAACACATGCTCCACCAGTCGTGCAAGCTCCCGTCAATTCCTTTTGAGTTTTCTTCTTGCAACCATACTCACCAGGCAGAGTGTTCAACGCGTTGTATACGGAAATCATTCAATCATATCAGAAAATAAATAAAGTCGCAGAGTAAAAGATTGAATAATCAGCATACCAAAGAAGAAGTTGATTCTGTAGGAGGTTTAGATGGGAGATTTTCCAACCCAAGCCTGCTCCAGTTCGGATTTTCCTTCTGTGCTTCTGCTAAAATTTTTCGCTCCAAATCAAAATCAAACTGAAAATTGCTTCTTGGAATGTCTCCAATTAGCGGAGCCAATTGAGGCTACAATACCCAATTTAAGGAAACCCCAACAAGACAGACAAGCATCAGAAAACCAAAAGCCAAGACGTCTCAAAATATGATCACATAACTGTAGAACTACAATCTATGAAACACAATCACTTAAATAACAAACTGACAAAGGAAACTTCAAATCATACCGGAGGAGTAATCCGATACTCAGGCTTTAGAGTCACTCGAATCCCTAATCCAGCTGTAAAAACACGAAACAGGAATCAATCAGGCATTAGATTCAACGTTCGAACATAGAGATTTGACATAATTACATACAGAAATCTTCCGATTCTCGAGATCAAACTCACAAGAAGAAGAGAAAGCAGCAGAAGTTTGGTGAAGAGATGGTTGGTGACGGCCCAAAGGAGAACCGACGGACGGACCAGATTGACCGACTTTTGGATACAGAGACTGACCGTACATCGGGCGACTTGACGGCGTTGGCGGCGACGGAGCGGGCCGAAACGGTGGGATTTGTGCGTCGTACGATGAGCTCGTTCGGTTTCGGAAATCGTACTCCATTGTTGAGGAGATCAAAGCCAAATAGAGAGACGCGAAGAATATAGAATAAGGATTAAGGAAAAGTCTCGTAATTGTTAATGTTTCGGAAAGTAGTTGTTTGGTTTGGCGGTTTATAGTATTCCTTGAGCGGGTTGGGTTCAATAACACGTGCGAATATGGATATCAATGACCGGGCCGAGTCTTGTTGGTCCGGTTTGGAACTTTGGATTAAGAAAAATCTTAAAATTTTTAATTTTAAAAAACATCGTTTTTAAAATTTTCACCCAAAAAAAAAGAGTAAAAAGCCTAGTAGTATAAGCTTACGTTATTAATAAAACGATCCAACTCAATTCTTAAAGTCGACTCGAACTAATTAAATTTAACTTAAATCTTAATATGATTATAATAAATTATTATTTTATACTATAGTTAATTAGTCTGAATCAAGCGTAAAAATTAATAACAAAATAACGTCATTTCAACAAGTAATACTTAACATAATCAAAGTTTAAGTTAGGTCAAACTGTAGAGCCCAATCTTAACTTCGGTACAAAATCTCAAAATTAAAAAAATGAATTCAACCTAAAACTCAATTAACTAAGATTAAGTTCATTGACTTCAAACTCAACTTGACATAAATGTCATTCTTATATAAGGAAATTACCAACTCAAGCCTTCTTCCTATTAATTTGATGGAACTGATCTACTTATTCCTAAATGAAGATGTTAGACTTAATTTCGAGTCTAATTCAAAACGCGAATCTAATTTATTGACTTTGAGCTATATCAAATCAAACCCGAGTACATAATTTTATGTCAATTAACTTAATTCACACATTTATGTAAATTTTACGTAAATATATAAGTAAAATTTAATAAAATATGATAATAACATGAACAAATGATCTTATATCCCAGCTCACACCTTCTTCCCTTTTACTTTGATGGGACTAATCTATATCATTAACGTTGCGTTTGGTTAGCGTCTCTGGTAGCTGGAGACGGAACGGGACGAGACGGAACTGGACGGGACGGAATAGAAACTGAGGACAAATAGTTGTTTGGTTGATGATGGACAGAACAGAGAATCTTGTCTCCGTCTCCAGGACAGATGTGTTTGGTTGTAGGGGACAGAGACAGAAAATAGTG
>JANZLC010000007.1:26359501-26370602 GCA_026413385.1 Erythroxylum gracilipes | reverse complement strand
TCACTAAGCTATATGCTTAGCACGGTGGATTTGCCCCGTGTAGGTTCAGAGCGTGGAGATTAAAGACTGGGACAAGTTAACTGCATTGGCCAAAGGAGTCTGGTTTATAAAAATGTATTTTGTTTCCTTTGTTTGGGGCTTGTACATATTCTTTGGATTTTTGTTCTGAGATTACGACATGTAATATATATGTGTGTTTGAGATTCTAAATAAGATAAATGTCAGTGTGATGTTTGGTTTAGTTTGTTCTATTTTGGGTGGCATCCATGTATCCTCCCAGGGGGTATTTGGGTGTTACACCAAAACTATATATAATTATTTTAGAATTTTAGATATTTGTATTTATTAAATGATAAAATTCATAATTAATATAGATATAATATGTGATAGTAAGGTAGTAAAAATAGTAATTACATGATTAACATTAACAAAAAAAATTAATATTAAATTATTACAAATTAAAAATTAAGCATTAAAAATTTGAGTAAAATAACAAGGGTTAATTAAAAAATCATAAACTTATTTTTTCCAATTTTTTAATTATAACTTGAACTTTAAAAAGTGATAATTAAATACTAGAACTTTCATTTTTTCTCAAATATAGTCTGACATTAGTGTCTCCGTTAACAAAACTAACGTAGCAAGCCACATTAGACGTGGTTAATGACACGTCAGAAGTCAGGTGTTATGAATTTATATGTCATAATTTTGTAAATTGTAATTAATTATTATTTATTAAATTAACAAAATAAAATTAAATAAAATTAAACAACAACAAAAATAAATGAATAGTTACAAAAAACATAAGGTCCTCTTCTTCCTCTATTCTCTTTCTTTGCACCACTTCACTTAAAAAGTAATTGGTGTTGTCGCTAGTTTTAACTTTCATAGTCTATCTCTACCTCTCTAAGCACCATTCGTCAGAGATGTAGCACCCATTGTTTTATTTTTTTGGTAGCCATTCACTAGCCCTCGCCATCCCACACAAGTTGGGACTTTCGTAGTAGTTAATTAATATATTACTTATAAAGTATATTAGAATAGGGAGGCAAAGTAACGATTTGTTATTATTGTTACGGTGGTTTTGGCACGACCTATTCGCTATGGGTTGTAGAGCATTGGTGAAAATTTTGGTAGTCACAATAGGTTGAAAACTTTTAGAGAGAGAAAGTAATCAAAAAGTGAAAAGAAAATAAAATTTTTTCAAACTAAAGAAAATTAGGACTATGTTTGAAATGGGTGAGTGAAGAAAAAGGGGGACTTTAATTACCATCAAAATCATCCTTAGCAAAATAAAGTTCAATTAACTTAAGGTTTTAGGAAGGTGGGAGAAGAGGGAGAAAGGTAGGTTAAGATTTTTGGTTGTTTAAACTTTTTTTGGTAATTAACCCTTTAATTAAAAAGAAAGCTCAAACTTTCGTCAATTTTTCAATTATAGTCCGAACTTTAAAAAGTAAAATAAAATATCCAAACTTTCAATTTTTTCAATTCTAGCCCAAACTTTAAAAAATGGCAATAAAATACTCAAACTTTCAATTTTTTTCAATTCTAGCCAATGTTATCTATTGTTCTTCCGATGCTCACAACCTTTTGTTTTCTATTTGTTCTTCTAATGTTTCAAATTACTCTCGCATTACAACGCACTGCGCCAGTAAGTTCTTGATTTTTAGTTTGTTCTCTTGATGCCCTTAGTGTAAGGGCGTTGCGGCTGCGTAATATGAAAATCAAAGGGTGAGGGAGTCGAGAGAACAAACTAAAAACGAAAGGAAAAATCTAAATTAGAGCGTAAGGTTGTCAGGGTTGCATAATCTGATTTAGGTCATTTTTAAACAACGACGTCATTTTAATTATGTGATTAAACGATGTTGTTTAATAATCTTCATTTGTTGTGTTAATTTTGGATGACGTGTATTAATAGTTAAGGTCTCTGAAACACGAGGCTAGTCACGTTAGCAAACTTAACAAAAACACTAATGTCGGGCTAGAATTGAAAAAAATTGAAAGTTTGAGTATTTTATTACTACTTTTTAAAGTTCGGGCTATAATTGAAAATTTGACAAAAGTTTGAGATTTTTTTGATAATTAACCCTACATTAAATTATGATATAGATTTGGCATTATATATGGCATCCTAAGTTTACCATAATGCTAACATCGGGTTATATTTGAGAAAAATTGAAAAAGCAAGTATTTAATTGTAACTTTTAAAATTTGAGGTTATAATTACTTGCCTAAGTTTAGGATTTTTTCTAGTACTAGCTATTAACCCAAATAATAATTGAAAGTTCCTCGCAATTACCTAGGTTGAGGATGAAGCTGGAAGGGCAAGAACACTAGTATAAAGTTATTCAATCTCCGACCACCATCATTAACAAAGATGGTCTCTAACAATTTATCTCTTCTCAATACCATAGACGATTTACTTCTATAATCCTCTCATTAAACGTCCTGGTACACTCCTACAATACGCTAACAACCTATTCTGTGGCGTGGCACTATAGAACTTGCTTTGGTCAGTTATACTTCGGTTGCGTTGGTGATAGGATCAGTCGGAAAAAAGTTTATGCATTGACCCCTGTAATCATTTTCTTCTGTGTCATTTTATTCGGCGTGTCATTTTGATCATCTGAAGATGTTATAGGTGTTTTGTGTTTCTTCAGGTTTTAGTTAGGTTTTGGTCTCAGTGGAGCTTACCCTCTTTGTGCCACGATCCTGAGAGAGTGCAGTAACAGGAAGAGTCGAGGTGCTTTCTTGTCTGGACTGTTTACGATGCAAGGTGTTGGGATCATCGTCTTCTGATTAATCCTAATGGTTCTTTCCAAAATCTTTCAAGATTCTCAAGAAAATGTTATATGGAGGGTGGTACTAATAACGAGTGCTCTTCCAACTGCGTTAACGTTGTATTGTTTAAGGAAGATGCCTGAAACTGCTCATTACACCGCAATAATTAAACTTGACCCTGGAAATGATGAAGCTAGAACTGATCTTTCTGATATGAGATGTGTTCTTAAGATTGATGTGGATGAGGACCCGAATGAAGAACATAAGATTACCAAGTTTAAAGCTATCAATAACTATCCAATCTTGTTAAATTCCTTCTTCGAAGTCCATGATATCCATTAATTGGTACTGTTAAAGAAAAATCATGCAACATTTTCTAATACTACTGCTTCTTCTTCTTTTTAGGATTGATGTGTTGTTGGATGCTGTTAGATATGGCGTTCAATTAACAAAATCTGACACAGAGAAACTTTTTCCCAGTGTTGAAGCTAACTAAAGACCCTATTAAAGTGAATCCTTTAGAGAAAGTCTATGAGTAGTCACGAGCCATGTTCGCCTCCTTGTTCTTCGAAACAATACCAAAAAGGGAAAAACAAGAAAGAGTTAACGATTTTCATCCTATAGCATGTTGTAACCCAATCTATAAAATCATAGCAAAGGTGCTCTCATAAAGAATGAAAAGTATGCTTCCTAAACATATAGGAAAGTAGCAAGGTGCATTCATCTCAGGTAGGCTAACTGGAGATAACATTTTACATGTACAAGAGCTGTTGAGAAATTACTCAAGGAAAAATGAAAAACTGCACAATCAAGACATATTTAAAAAATGCTTATGATTCCTTATACTGGAATTTCATCATCAATTGCATGGAAGCGTACAACTTCCCTCAAATCTTTATCAGATAGATAGAACAATGTATAACTAGAGTCTCTTACAATGTGTTAATCAATGGTGAATCCTCCAACAAAATGAAAGAGGCTAGAGGTTTGTGACAAGTGGATCTTATGTCTCCTCTCCTTTTCTCTATAGCAATGGAGTTTCTGAATAGGTTGCCGGTCAAGGGTTATAGAGAAGAGCTCCTTCTTTGAATTTCACTCTACGTGTAAAAAATGTGGTATTCTAAACCTCAATTTCATAGATGATTTACTCTATTCTCAAGAGCTGACCATCACTCGATTAATTCACTTGTTACAACTATGAAAATATTCAAAAATGTTTATAGTCTTGAAGTAAACAACCAGAAGAGTGGAATGTACTTGTGTGCCAATGCAACACATAGTGCTCGGTGGTTTTCTTGTATTACAAGGCACTACAATTTCCTTTTACATACCTAGGAATATTGGTAAACTCCATAAAATATAGATATTCGAGAATTCAAAATTGGAGCATGAAATGCCTTTTTATGGTAGGCTGCCTACAATTGATTGAATATGTCCTTTATTTAATCAACATTTATTAGGCTTCACACTTGGTATTTCCAATCATGGTAATAAAAATCATTTTACAGGTTGTTGAGGGATTTCTTGTGGAATGACAACAGACAAGGCAAGACCAAAGCTAACATTTAATTGCAAACCTAGAAAACAAGGGGGACTAGGTCTTATTCTGATTCAAGTAGTCAATTTAACAATGTTAGCAAGGGGATGTTGGAGACTAATCAAAAAGGAAAGTTCCTTATAGGTGAATTGGATTAAGAATGAATACCTAACCAAAGATAACATCTAGAATGTAAAGATTACAGAGAGGGGTTCACCTACTCTTAAGAACATAATCGAGACAAAGGAGACAATCAAACTTCTTGTAAGGCATAAGGTGGGAGATGGGAAGGAAACAAGCTTCTGGTTTGATAAATGGCTAGATATAAGGGTTCTATATGAACAAACACAACTTCAAGAGTTGAAGCAACATTTTCAGAGGGAATATACGGTCTAGAATGGACTTAGCAATAAGGAAATTATTTAATTGATATTTCCTGACACATCGGTGAAAACTCTTCTCCTCATTTTCAATCTTTTAGAGGAGGAAGATGAAGTGAACATATGGTTTAGCTTAACAATGGTTTATTTAATAACAAAACGATAAGGAATTTAATCTGGGGGTTGGAAAGTAATGTAAGTTAGCATGAATTAGTTTGGTTTATCAAAACCCTCTTGAGAGCATCCCTAACCTTATGGATGGCCATTCGAGGGTAGCTTCTCACACAAGACTAACTCAGTAGATTCATGTCATTCCCTAACAGGTGCACATTGTGTGAAAAAGACTGAATCTATCAAACATATGTTCTTATATGCTATTATTTAAACATATAGGAAAATATAATAGAAACATGTGGACAATGCATCCTCTACATATATAGGAAAGTGTTATCAACTGGAGAAAAAATTGGATAAAAGCACAGAATAATATCAAGGCATGGATTTACAGGATATCACTTACTTATTTGGTTAAGGACATCAGGGAGGAGAGAAATAGAAGGATCTTCTCTGATAGACCCCTATCTTGCTCATCTCTTATGGGGTACCCTTTTTGAAAATATCAGAATGCACATAGGAACGTTTCTGAAAGGCAGAGATCTCGATAGAGAGATGAAACAAAGATGGAGGTTATCATAATTGTAAAGGCTTATGAAAGAATCAAAGGCTAGGGGTTAGGAGAAGTGGAAGGGAGCTACCTGGTGAAGACTCATATAACGAAGCCTTATAGTACAATGAATCCTCCAAGTTAGAAACACCACCTTCATATAAGAAGCAACGATTGAAATGAGTGGAGGAAGTCACACGCACTCAATCAACACTTCCTTTACCTTTTGGAGTTCTTCAGAGATAGAGAATAAAGAGAAAGGTATGTTAAATGAATGCAGAAGGCTGCATAGCTTTCATTATTAGACTACTGTACATATAAGGACAAGTTGGTTACAGTAAATCAAGGATCTGTTGACACGTATACAATAACCTATAAAGAGTAATCTACACGTAACCTATCAAATTAGTGACTGTACATATTATAATATACAAAGCTACTTATTATAGCAGCATACATAATACTCATCATCAATACAACATATATTACCCATTCTCATCTTTATTATTCTACTCAACTTTTCCCCTCAAAAGAAGGGGTACGAGGCAAACCCCAAATTTATCTCTGAAGAAAGTGAACTTGGAGTGAGTTAAACACGTTGTAAAACCATCAGCTATCTGCCCAAAAGAAGGTACATATGAGACTATAAGTCGCTTAGTTAAAACTTGATCTCGCACAAAGTGAAAATCGATCTCTATATGCTTTGATCTAGCATGAAAAAATGGATTTAAGGCTAGTGCACCTGCACTCAAGTTGTCACACCAAATTATGGGATATCTCTTCAAAGGGAACTGCATTTCTTGCACAATAGACCTCATCCAAGCAATTTCAGCATCCATATCGGCTAGAGCTTGATACTCTGACTCTGTGCTTGATCGAGACACTACTCTTTGCTTCCTGGACGACCACGAGATCAACGTTGCACTAAGACATGCACCGTACCCAGCCATAGGTACTGATAACTCAATCTGCATCCGAAAAACCATTGATGTCAAGAAAGTTGAATCGCCTGATGTGCAATCCAAGATTTTTGGTCCCTTTTAGGTATCTCAGTACTCGTTTGACTCCTTTCCAATGTTGATCTATGGTTGAAGACATGAATTGGCTCAAATTATTCATTGAATATGAAATATCTAATCTTGTGTTAGTCAAATATTGAAGTCCTCCAATTTCTTTTCAAAACTGAGAAGCATCACACATAGGTTTTCCATCTGAGACTAACAAGTATCTTCTGGTGAACATTAAAGTAAGACAAGGTTTAGCATCTTACATTTTGAATTTATGTAAGAGATCTATGATGTACTTTTCCTGACTAAGAAATAGTCCATATTCATTATGTATTACTTCGACTCAAATAAGATTCTTTAAAGCAAATACTTCGTTGAGTTGTTTGATAAATGTTTTCATTATGTTTTGGTCATTACTAGTTAAAAGTATGTTGTCAACATATATCAACAGGAGCACAATTTTTGATCCTTCTATATAGATAAACAAAGAATTGTCACTTTTTGTATTATGAAAATCCCACGACACCAAAGTAGAGGATAATCTGTCAAACCATACCCGTGGAGCTTGGCATAGCCCATATATGGCCTTAGTGAGTTTGGATACATGGTTTGGTTTGTTGGGATCCTTGAAGCCTTTTGGTTGACTTATGAATATGGTCTCTTGTATAAAACCATTGAGAAAAACATAGTTAATGTTGAGTTGCCTTAAGTCCTAGTCAAAATATACAGCAATGGATAGGGTTGAATGTTTCACGAAAATCCTTACCGGGGCTTTGCTGAACCCTTTTGCTACTAACCTTGCTTTTCTCCTCACAATTTCTCTATCAGCTCCATACTTATTTTTAAACACACACTTGCAATCTACTACATTTTTCTGCCCAGAGAATGGAACTAATCTCTATGTTTTGATGTGAATCAAGGCGTCATTCTCATCCTACATTGCTCTCTTCCAATGAGTTGACTGTAGTTCTTCATTCACTGAACTTCGTTCATAATCTTCATTCCTCAATGCTACTCCAATAAATGGGACCTTGGGCTTGAATATCCCACGTTTGCTCCTCGTTACCATATGATGACCTGCAATTGTGTCTTATTGTTTAGCTTTAACATCTTCATTTATTTAAGGAGTTAAGTTCAATTGATGTCTCTCTATTCGAGTGAGCTGGGCTATTGTTAAATGACACTAAGTTCATTATGTCCACAGCGGAGTGTTGAGGAATAATAGAATGCTGGACTCATTCTTCTAATTTTGCCAATGCTTTACTGATTAGGCAGTGAGAATAGAAACGTTGGCTCAAATTTTGTGGCTAGTTCTTGTTTGGTGTTAAGAAAGCCATGCTCAAATGGAAACTCAGTTTCATTTGAGAGGTGTAGATTTTTCAGTGGATCCTAGACATTTATACCCCTTGTGAGAACCTCCATAACTAAAAAAACGCACTCGGTGGTGTGAAACTAAAGTTTGTGTTTATTGAATGGCTTTAAGCATGGATAACAGGCGCCCCCGAAGGGCTTTAACATTTAATAGCCAGGTGTCTTATTGAAGAGAGTATATAATGGTGAATGATCCTGCAAAACAGTAGTGGGTAAGAGATTTATTATATAGACTGTAGTTTTGAATGCTTCCTCTCAGCTCTTCCATTATGGGATGAGGTATACAGATATGTTATTCGAAAGTCCATCGTATTATTTGAATTTGCAAGAGCTCTGAATTCTCCCCCTCCATCGTACTGAAAATTTTCTATTTTTTGGTCAAATTGGTTTTCAACCAAATTTTGAAGTAAAGAAATCTATGAGCCATTTCTCCTTTGCTTTTCAAGGGAAGAATCCAAGTATAACTACTAAAATCATCTAGGAAGTGAACATAATATATGTAGCCATTTATTGAGTTAATTGGAGAAGGACCCCACACATCTGTATGAATTAACTCAAGAGGATGCTTGGCATGGGACTCAGACAACTTGAAAGGAAGTAAATGTGATTTTCCATACTAACATGCTTCACAGAAAAAGTTTGGTTCGTTCTCAACATTAATATTAAATGATTGCAATATTTTATTTAAAGTTTTAGTGGATTGATGCCTAATCTCTTTATTCCATCGTTCCTTTTCAGAGGTTAAGAATGTTTAACTTGAGTCTCCTTGGTTTTATGCCATGTTTACTTTGTACTTTAGTTGGTCAATTTTATAGAGGCCACCCTGGAGTTTCCCTTGAAGCAACACTTCCTGTTGGATCCCGTTTCCGGAATCCAACTCTCGATCCGAAAACGATTCGTAGCATACATGTTGGGCACCAATTTCAGTACCCAACCTCTTAACAAAATACCATCATCCTCTCATTAATTCATTCACTTCCTCACTCTTGCTCGAGGCCCAATAATCGATTCGGAATCAAAAAGCGTACATACATAAGCGGGTTTCCAATCTCTTTAACCCACATCGAAAGTCCTCAATCTTATAAGATATCAAGCCACAAAGGCGAGCTCATACAGTGGAATCACCTCATTCGGAGCTCATACAGTGGAATCACCTCATTCAGAGCTCTATAGCTCAAGATATGCTTAAAAACTCAAAGTATGCTCAAACCCTAATCATGTTCTTTCAACTGACCCCTTACTTCTTTTCCATAAAAATTTCTGAGTTCAACACCAATGGAGACCAATTTTTATGATAAGGTAAGGAAATAAGTTATAAATCTAACGCCTCAAGAATCACCTCAATCGGAGGTCGAACGAAGGAGTTATGGCCAAACGAGTCCAACATGTTCATGATTTTATTCCTATTGAACATACTTTGGCGCAAACGCCATAACTCTCACTATAGATGTCAGATTGACTTCTTTTTTAGACGGTTGGAACGTACACTTCTAGGGATATAACTTTCATGAAGACTAAAAATTTAAAATTTGTCGTTTTCTGGGTCAAAACACACAGACCGTGTGATTTAACACTGTTAGGCCGTGTAACCTTCGGGTGAACAGTGTCCCTGCGCTAGAAAATACACGACCCGTGTGAATCCACACTGGCGGGCCATGTAACCTTCGGGTGAAACAAAATTTTCACACTCCAAGACCCCTACAAAGGGTCCTAAACCCATCTTAACTTTCCCTAAGCTCATATCTTGCCAAAATCCAACTTTTTCTAGTCCGGTAACACCTCATAAAATTTAATGGTTCGGGAATTACGTCATATACGACATCCTAACTTGCAATGATCATAAATTACAACTACGATATCGAAAAATTGCATACTTTATAGAGTTGGAAACATATAAAGACAAATTACAACTCTCATGAAGGAAACTTTGGCTAATTCAAACTAAATCAATATAGTTTTCCCTTGAAAGTCAAAACATACAATTTTCCCTTGTGAAAACTTTGGAATTTTGCACTACACAAACTTGGAATATCATGAACACAACCATTCAACTACCAATTGGAATTCATCCAACTCTCAACCTCAATTCATTGACTCCTCATATTCAACAACATCTCATGCTTCATAATATTTATATCTTTCCTTTCCATATTATCTCACTTATATATATAACAATGGTTCACTCAAGATTTATCAACTCATCAACCATACACAATTTACATTTCATGTCCAAACACAAACCCATGTTTCATTTACATCATAAGATAAACATTTACAAAACTTAAATGGCATTCGAAGCCACATTACATCATCAATATCAAAATCCGAAATACAAACCAAGATACATAATTGCATAATTCTCAACATATGTCTTATCTTTACACCAATCTAACTTAAAATACAACATATGCATAATCAACCAATTGTCTTGACTTTCTTTCATTCAATCTCTTTCTCATCACCTGGAGATGGGAATGAAAGGGGGTGAGCTTCATGCTCATGGGTAATAAGATTATAACGAATAACAAGAAAAATCGTTTAAAATGTTCACTAACATAGAAAATTCTTATTGAAAACCATAAAACACTTGTTCCTCAAAGTTCTCGTCATGAAATCAAACATTTCATAAGCAACATAAATTATGAATTTATCAAATTTGTAAACACATGTAAACATATAAGCACATCATAATGGTTTAGGTAGATCCATAAACATGACGAACTACACAATTCCATGTAATGGTCCTGTGTAGTCGTAACTTGAGGGAGTCCATAAAGGAGCTCCGTGCCACTAGCGGGCAGGCGGGAGAAGCCTTAACTTGGTCAACGTGCATATGATAATTCTTGGATGGACTACCAAACCCACTTAACATGTAATTTATAAACTTGAAAGACAATTGCCCAAATGGCACATTTTGAAAACTTGTCTTCCATGAGCATGAAACATTCCATAAGCAATTTTATCATCATTTCACAATTCATCATCATTCATTTCATCATCAAAATTCACACACCAAACATGCAGCAATTTCTCAAATCAATCACAAGTAATAAAAGCAATGATTGTCGAAATTTCTTAAATCAATCTCAAGCAATAAAAGCAATGATTGTAGCAATTTCTCAAATAATTCAAAAACAATCAATTTGAAATCATTTTATCTTCTTGATTTTTGAAAACATACTAATGGCTCATTATTCAAATTATAATCATGAAACCCACCTTAATTCCTTGCTTAATACTTGTCCAAAGCCTCTACTTTTGCCTTTTCTTCTCTTCCTTGATTTCCTTGATCCTTCACCAAATGAGGAGTTTCTTAGCTCATATGGAAGCTCTCATCTTCTTCCACCTTTTTCCTTCTTGA
>JANZLC010000007.1:26320460-26333844 GCA_026413385.1 Erythroxylum gracilipes | reverse complement strand
TTCTATTAATTGAATCATCGTCCTAACATATCCAACATCATTATCATTGAAAATGCAATATTCTAGTAGGGATAACAATAAACCGTCAAGCTTGAGATTGAGCCTGAGCTCGACTTGTCCTAATCTAACATAATTTTATTAATTTATGAATTAAAATAAAAAACAAAAATAACGTATTTTTCCCCAAAAGTTTTCAAGCTTTGGGTTAGGCGGTATCCTAAACTTAAAACTTGATCTTTCAAAAAAAAAAAACAAAAACAATAGCTACATTAAAAAAAATTTAAGAATGCTAAAATTGATATTATTATTTTCTTGTTCATAAAACGAATTGCATTTTAAAGATATTAGTTAATATTCAAAACTTATAATCGTTTTTATGAATTTTTTCAAGTATTATAAATTATTTAAAATGGACTTTAATTGAAAAGGACCGACACCGTGTTCGGTAAGCCGCAACGAGGGGTCGTTCTAGTCTTCCAGATGTTGGTTTTACATGACCTTTTGTGGATTCAGAGAATCTTCAGGCGTGTGGAATAAGGTTAAATGGAACTGGACTCATATATTGCTGAGTGCCTGTTGACCGTTCTTGAAACTGGACTTAGTCAAGAGGCAGGCTTAGCAAATTAACCTCGGCCCAACTAAGTATAGCATAGTTTAAAATTTAGTTAGGAACTCTTTTTTCTCATAATAATATTATTTTAGTCCAAAAATTTAAGAAATTTAAATTTAAAAGGATGTCATTTTAAAAAATAAAATCAAAATGACATCTTGCCTAGACCGAAAAATAATATTTTGTAGGGGATTTTTTTAATTAAATCCAAACTCATATCAAACTTGACTCGAGATTAAATTTTGATTCAAGTTTAAGTCTATAAAGATTTATTGCCAACTTTATATGTTGCTATTACATCAGCTGTTTTTGCTTATATTGGGTAGGAAAAACGACCTTAGATATCTGGGATCTTATGCACTTTCTCATGCTTTCTGACCTTTCACCAGACAAAGCCGGCACTTTATGAAATTTTCACGTTCATCTTCTTCTTTTAATCTTTCTTTACCTTATCGAGTATAGAACTCTCCTGATCAAAAAGCCACAATTGCCAATTTTAACCCTTCTTGACCTCCGGTCAATTTTACAATGGGTTCACCAGGCTTCCCCGGTGTCCAATCATGATTTTCATCTTTTTTGCATTATCCTCTCTACTGTAGTATATATAACCTGTGGTCTGAGCGCAACCGTCGCACCTTTCGTGATGAAGCCTTGAATATAGGGAGGGTCACTTTGCAGGTGATCTTACAAGCTATGGAGCAGCTCAGCCTAAACACTGAGGGAAGGTAATTTTGTTTGTAGTTTGTTTTGGTATTTGTATTGTTCTTAATGCAGGTTCACGGCCAGCTCGGGGTGTTATTGAGCAATCTTCCAGATGGTGGGGGTCTTGCTTTTTGGTGGTGTTCCACGGTGTGCTGTTGACCCTTGAGTGACTCTTATAGGTGCTGGGGAATTTATGTAGGAGGGTATTGGGTTTAGTTTTCTTAGACTGCTTGAGAGGCGAATATTGGGGGTAGGATGATGCTTTAGTTCTTTCTTGGTATTGTGATGTTTCTATGGTTTTATCCTTTGTTGTACCTTTGTGGGCTCGAGATTGTGGGTAATCTCTAGCTATGTATATAAACTATTTATTTATTTTCGTATAAAGTTTTTCTGATTTACCAAAAAAAATGAATTATGTCATATAAAAGTATAATGAAACCATTTTTTATACGTATAATTTTTTATTAATGTCATTAATTTATTAAAAACTTGGTAAAACTTTGTCCAATATTGGGATAGTTAGAAACATTATCAGATGCTTGCATACAGATTGGAAGTTTAAGGTGATGATGATATAAGAAGTAAAAGACTTAAGCAACTTGTCACTCGAAGAGATAGTCTAGTCTTCACTCACATATAAGATTTGACTAATTGAAGCTCAAAAGATGAAGACGAGAAAAATAAACAAGTTTGTCTTGAAAATAGAAGGAAGAAAGACATGATGATAACACTAAAACCTCAAGTGAAAGTGAGGTTCCTTAAGAAGAATAAAGAATAAAAGGAAAAAAGGGAGAGAAGCTAAAGGTAAGTTTAATTCTAAGAAAAAGGCTAACTTTGTTTATTATGAATGTAAAATGAAGTCAATTCAATAATTAATTCCCAAGCCTTAAAGAGAATAAGAGCAAGAAGGTAAAAAGAAGTAATATAAAAAGACAGAGAAAATTGAAGGAATATAGGATTATTCTAGGAGCACTAGTATAATGCATGAAAATTGATTGAGAATATGGAAATTATGACTAAGGAGGGAAATAAGTTTTCCTCAGAGTCAAAGTAACTCAAAGGCATTAGAGACATATATGAAAGAAAATGAGAAATTAAAAATTAGATAGCAAAACTATAAGTATATTTGCATATTTCTAAGAGCACTAACTTAATACATTAGAACACAACTTTTAGGAAAAGTTTCATAGTTGAAGACATCACTTAAAAGTTTCAAAAAAGGGAAAGAAAAACCAAACACATTATTGAGTGAATAGAAGATCCCAGTGATAGGCATAAAATTGGATATACACAAGGATCTAGTTTATTTAATGGAAAAACAATCTCTATTAAGGCTAAAAATTTACAAAAGCATGAGCATTTTTGTACAACAACTAAGATTCACATGCATTGCTAAAGAAAAACATAAAATTCATCCTTTTATGCATCTATGAGATAATATAAACCAACAAGCAGTCATTTTAAAAGAAACAATTATTACACATTCTGACATGCTTTTGCAAGACCAAGAGCTAGTATACAGAAATCTATATAATCAAAATGCAAGTAAAATTTCATCATATAAAGAATCATGTAGTAGATTCAACATGTACAACATTTATAAGGAATATCATGCATGATATTACTATTATGGAGACTTTGGTTATGTTAAATGATTTTTTTATCTTAAAAAGAGACTTCAAGAAAAATCCAAGAAATAGTGGGTTGTGAAGAGCTCAAAGGCTAACCTTGAAGGAATAAAGTATATTAGCATACCTAATATGGAACAAATAATTTGTGTAGGTAAATAAGATCAAGCATAGCAAGTACTAAATATATAATATTTTCTCATGACATATGACAGGAGACAATTAAATCCATTAAACAAATGAAGGGAAAGATGACAGAGACATGATATTTAGAGATAACGCCAAATGTAAGGTAATTATCATTAGAAAGAATGGAAATAATAAAAAATGCTATGATTGACAATGTGCTATTTTTTCATATATTAAAGCATAATCTCTTGAGTGTAAACCAACTATGTGATAAAGGATACATTATTTGTCTTATAATGATCAATATGTTGATAAGAAAGGGATAATTCAATAGTATTTATTGGAAATAAGGAAATGTGTATACTATTGATATTTGTGATTTTTCTAACTAAGATGTCAAGTGTTTAATATTTGTAAATAAGGACCCTTGAATGTGGCATAAAATACTAGGACACATAAGTGTGGAACTACAAAAAAAAGTTTAAAAAATTCCACTTTGTTAATAAGATTCCATTACTAAGTACCAAAAGGAAAAAAAAGTTATAAAGCATGTAAAATAAGTAAGCAGGCTATAAGTTCATTCAAAAGTAAAAGATTTACAATGATCATTTGGAATTGCAGGTTAAGCAACAAATATTATGCTTATATTATGGTTAGTTATTATAGTAAAATACACTTAGTTATTAATTCTTACAAGCAAGGATGAAAGCTTTAAAATTTTTGTGAAGCTTGCTAAAAATGTTAAAAATATTTTTAAAAATTTATCTATTGATCCATTAGAATGATGATTGCAGGGAATTTAAAAATAAGAGATTGGAACTATATTTTCAAGACAGGGAGGACCTTTTTCATTCGCTTAGAACACAACAAAAAAATGGGTAATTAAGAGAAAGAATATAACTCTTTAAGAAATGGATAGGATTATGCTCAATAACTATAAGTTTCCTAAGTACTTTTGGGTCGAGGTCATGTCAATTTCTTGCTATATAGTGAATAAGTGTATGTTAGATCTCTTTTGGGAAAGACCCCTAATTAACTTTGGCATAATAGGATACCCAAGGTCAATTACTTTAGAGGATTTTTTGAATGTTATATGCTCAATACTAGTGTTAATCTAAGAAAGTTTAATGCAAAAGCATATGAGAAATTTTCGTAAGATACCCTTAAACTAGTAAATCATATAATGTTTTAAAATTAAATAAAACATTTCATAGAAGAATCTACATATATTATATTTAACAAGACTAATGCACCTCCCCCAATAGAAGGTATAGATGTAGATGATGATAATGATGATGATGATGACGACGGTGATGGTGATGACGATAATATAGGTACAACTTTAAAGAAAGAAAATTCAATGGAAAAGGAAACACATAAAGAAGCATACCATGAATTAGAAGGAGAAATAAAAGAAGATCAACTTATCAAACCAAGTAAAGAAGATAGGAGATAAAATCCTCCTAGAGGCTTGGAAATGCGCAAAGAACCATCACTTGGCTAGTTATTTAGAACTTATCTAACATTCCATTAAAAGCCTCTTAGAGGCTTGGAAATGCACAAAGAACCATCACTTGGCTAGTTATTTAGAACTTATCTAACATTCCATTCATCTGACATATATACAATCCAAAACCATGGATGAGGCATTAGGACATGGAAATTGGGCTTTATCTATGAAAAAGGAATTACACCAATTTGAGAGGAGTAAGGTTTTGAATCTAGTACTTATACCTTTAAATTAACTAATCATAAGTTCAAAACGGTATAAACCAACTAGATGAATTTGGTAACATAGTAAGGAATAAAGCTAGGCTAGCTACAAAATGCTATAGTCACAAAGAGGGAGTATCCTATAATGTGAACTATGCACCCATAGTAATACTAAAGTCTTATATAGTTGAATATGCATCCTCTATAAATTTCAAGGTATTTGAAATGGAATTGAAAGGTTTTTTTTTTTAATGGTTAGATATAAGAGAAAGTTCATGTTAAACAATCATTAGGTTTTGAGATTTATAAGTTCCATAATCATATTTATAAGTTGTTTAAAGCTCTATTACCCTCAACCAAACTTCATGAGCATGGTATGATTACCACATTTCTCATTGAAAATGATTTTTTTAAAAGGTAAATTTGATACAAATTTATTTATTAGATTAATTATAAAAGACCTTATATGGTTGATTTTTTTCATTTTAATCCTTTTGTTACAAAAATTATCTCCTATCCTTTATTGTATTGTTTAACATAACCCTTACATCATATTTTGTCAGTTTTTTATCCATTCGTAGCTCTAATATGACATCATTTTTGTTTAAAAGAATAAATGGAAAACTAATGAAATATGATGGAATGGGCTATATGATAGTTAAATAATACAATAGGGTGAGTGATAATTTTTAAAACAAAAGGATTATAAAAAAAAGGTCAAACTATATCAGTTTTAGTGTATTTAAGCCTTACTTTTCAAATTGAAAAGAATGATATGCTTCTTATGAAAACATATGTGCATTAATATCATATTTGTTGTTACTAATGTTAACAATATAAGTAAGGAGTTAGCGATAAACATGATGGAAGAACTCAATTTCTGTTGTGGTATTGTATTGGATATTTTTCTATTGTATGCATATGTGCTAGATTTCAAGCATCACCTATGGAGTCTCACTTATTAGAAATTATGAAGATATTAAGATACTTAAAAGGAACCCTCTTCCCGGGATTTCATACCCTAAGTTTTAAAACCTAGAACCTATAGGATATTCAAATGCACGTTTTACAACTAGTTTATTAGATAAGAAAAGTACATTAGAAACTTATTAATTTTTCGAACATTCCTAAATCTCAATATAAAAAAGAAAAAATGTTTAGCTACTATTTCTACAATTAAGGTGAAATATATTGCTTTAGGACATTGTTGTGCTCAACTGTTTAAGAATAAACAATAACTTCAGAATTTTGGAGTAGTTCTTATCAGTATTCCCTTGAGATGTGACAGCACTAGTGTTATATACCTAACCAAGAACCAATCCAACATTATATGATTAAACATATAGAGATAAAGCATCATTTTGTATAGTTCATGTCTAAAATGGTGAAAAGAAATTATAAGTTTTTTATTCTTTTAATCAATTAGAATATATCTTTACAAAAGCCATTTAATGAGGATCATTTCAATTCAATTTATTACAAAATTTGGATTACATATATACATTCCCTTTAATTTTGTAGTCTTTATTATGTAGGGAGGTGTACTTGGTTCAAAAGTGTTAGGAAAAGGCATGAAATTTCAAGTGAGAAACAACACCTAGATGTTCCTTGTTCATTCAATTGAGCTGGGGATGAGTCTACACCCGACTCTTCATTAATTCTTCATTCTTTTATATATTTAACCTCCACAATACCCCCTAATGTAATAAAAAGCCCTAATTTCCTCCTAAAAGACTTCCATAGATACCTATGCTTAAATCCAAACCATTTAAATAATCTTTAATGCATACTTTCAAATATTATTCAACGATTTCTGTTTGCAGAGGCAAGACTTCTCTCTTTAGGATTCTAAACCTTCATTTGATATTCTTTCTTCAATCTTTAAGATTTTTAAAATTGTGATAAGACATTTAAGCTTATTCATTGTGATTTATTTAAAGTTTGCTTATTCTTGAAATATATTTGGAATTATATTTTTGAAAATTTAGAGGGACTTGTTTAATGGAGGATGGCATATATTTTGATTTTTTGTAGATTTTTGTTGTGTTTTTCCCTCTTTTAAACCTATTTCTTTTCACAATGGTTCTTGGGTTATCCAAACAACCTATTTGTAAAACTTGTAAGATTGAAATTCCTTTACCTACTCCCTTAATTCCTTTGAAATCAAAAATTGAATACTTTAAAATTGATTTCAATGAATTTAGGAGATATGAAAGGGGTTGCCTGATACCCAGTAAGTTCATCTTAGACACATCATATGAATATTTAAAGCAAAAAGGCATTCTTTAATATTTTGCAAAGTCAACGTAACAACCTTTTTCTTTCCCTTAATATATGATTTATCTAACTATTGTCCAACTCTTTTATTATAATATTGAAGATCATATTAATGAGAAAATCCTCGTAATATTTCTAATATTAACGATTAATTCATCAATCTTACTCCTACTCTTATGAATGAATTCTACGTATTGTAACCCATATAAACACATAATTTTATTAATATATTTGTTGGAATAGATCCCCTTTTCACCAAATATGAAACCTAACTTAGTTCTTGATTATCTAAATTTTATTAATAAAACCAAATCAATAGGGAGTAAAGATCTCAATTAGCTCATCAAATTGCATTATTTCTTCATAACTTGTACATTTTCCTTGCTTGTGATGGACATAGGGGTGATCTTCAATATTATAGTGTTTACTTTCTTTACACTATCATTAACAAGAAGCAAATTAATCTTATACATCTTTTCACATCATGATGGATTATTTTCACCATAAAAAGATCTTTATAGCATCTATCATGTTCATCCCAAGATGGCATATAAGAGGGGATGAATTTTTTGTGTTCGCTAATTTTCTTATTTTGAAAACTAATAAGTGAATTATATATTCTAACGAGTGGTTGGAAAATTCACATAAAACAATTAAAATTTAAACATTACTATAATAAAGGAGAGTAGGGAAAGAGATAAAAATAAATTTATAGTGGTTTATCCAAATAACTTTTGACATATGAGCACTCCCTAAGCTTTATAGAGGAAGTCATTATTGTCTTCTTCAATAAGCAAAGAGAAGCCTTCCGTACATGCATCTTCCTACAGGTTAAGAGGAACTCTTTTACAATCTTCTTTACTAAAATACATAAATGTAATAGAACTCAATCAAAAGCTTTCCAAAAACCAATTTATTGCCAAACATTTTTTCATAACTCAATTATGGTCAATTTATACCTAAAACTAACTCAAATGGTTTTTTTAATTTAAAAGAATATATTTCCAATAAGGTAAGAGATACTTTACAAAATAATGATACAAGGTTCAAGACCTATTTTAGAAGTTATTACGCTAATTGATTACAAAAGAAGCTTTTACAAAAGACACTAGGCAAACTAATTTGTCACTCAGACAAGTGTCAAACTATTGACTTACATATGGCTCTTTGCTTATGTTACTTCTATCTTCGAGGTTTCCTTAGTTTCCTCTCAAATACTTGTTATACAGTATAATAGTTAGCTTATAATTAAATTCAACTAATCAACCATATATCTTCAACTAGCATATGTCTATTGGCTAGGTTTCCACTAGCCTCTCCCTTAGTATAATAGATTATACTCATTTTGTAATTTTTTATTACTAGCTTCGGCTAGCTAAAACTTATGAAAAAGTTTAAAAACACTTTAGATCACCAATTTTTTACACTTTAAAATTTTCAAACCATTAAAGCACCACACTTTGATTTAAAAAATTGATTTAATACTGGTTCTGCCGGATTCTGGCGGAATTGTACGTTGCCGTTTAGATCCATGTGTTAACTGCTTTCTGTCTTAACTTCGACGTTGAGATCCCTGCAAAACAAAGAAGGCACGTCGGGGGTTGTGTCCCGATTAGCCCCTCCGACGCTCAAGTTAGTCTTTTGGTGAAGGTGAGGATGCTGAATGCAGAGAGTGGCTAGGGTTATGATTGCACGTACCTTTCTCACGATGAGATCTTACCTTATATATGAGAGGATGTTAGGGTTAGGTCTTCACGTAAACTTCTATCTCTGCATGGAAAGGTTTCTCCTGCTGATGGGCTTTGAAGAATATCGATCGATCAGCCCACAGGTTGTTATAACCAGGCCCAAGCCCAATATGACCGACCCGACCAAATACTATTTCAAAATCTTCCTAAAGCTTGTTTGAAGAACAACATATTTCTTTAGTTTAACGCAAATTTCCTCGTAATTATAAAATGACTTATGTATTTTATCCTATATGTAAATGAACATTTAATTATTGAGGCCCTAATTCATTTAAATGACTAAGATAAAGTTTATAAGAAAAATATTACAATGGTTGTTACATACAGATAACTTCATTCTTTCTTGTTCTTGGTTCTTCATCTTAATTTCCTGGCAAATCTCTTGAATTAGATCCTTTGATTTGAACTTGATATTTGACCTTCTTCTTGGAATATTAACAACATTAACTTACTAATATCATGAAAGATAAAAATTTAGTAGCAGCATGTTTTGTTATCATCAAAATTATGGTTAATCTCACTTAGTTCAACATATCTCATATAGTAGGACCATATCTATTAGACTTGAATACTTTCATATTCCACCATCATTTTATAGCTTTACTTCAAATACTCTCAACTTTTTAATGAAATGACTTTTTCAACTATGATCTTAAAGTATAATGTTTTGCAAAGTTCTTATTTCCATATAGGAAAAGTAAAATTTAATGGTAGTCCTTTAATGGGTGTTATATGCTTTACTTCTCCAAATCTTGAGGATGAGGATGGGGATGAGGGGGTGACTATTAAGGATATTATTGATGAGATAGAGAGTCATCTTATTTAATTGGAGTAATAAGTGAACTTAAGGTTTACTACACCTTAAGGGGACATGGATGAACAATTCCAATTCCTCATAGAGAAGATTAGATATGGACATGTCAAGAATTGGGGATGGTATCTAACTTTTCAGTGGACAACTTGATTTAATGATGAGTTTTATATACGAAAAAAATTTCTACCTCCTCCACATCTATAAGGGTCATATTAGTTCTTTGATGATGTCACAAAGAGGGAGGAAGGAGTTGTATTATGAATTATTTGGATTATATGTTCATGAATAGTGTGGACTACATTTGATATTTTTTATGTTGAGATTATGTTTTTAATTATGGAAATTTTTACTATAATCTCAGTTATTTTTTCATAGATGATTATGATATATAATCTTACTTTTTGAATGATACTACATTTATAGAATTGTGCTCAAATTCATTTGTCATACAAATTTTGGGGAATTATTTCAAATCTTGTTTAATATGCATGAGAATGTATATTATGAGAATACAAATACTGAGTATATTGTTGCAAGTTTAAGATCTTGGATTAAGGGAATGGCGTAAGAAAGTACATTCCCAAGAACCATATAGAGAGGTATACCATAATCCAACTTGCTATTTTGATTGTGTTTATTTTCTAATATTTTATTAGTATTAAAGATGGAGAGATTATTGAACTAAGTTAATTCATTTCCGAAGTTTTTATGATTAAAAAATTTTAAGATTCTAATAATTTTTTAATTATGCATCTTAAAATTTTTTAATTATGATTGATACCTATATTTTATGAAAAGAAATGATTAAGCATTACAATATTTATTTGAAGAAAGAATGAACTTAAAGTCTTGAAATTCTAAATAACTAGACAATTATGATGAGATTTGATTTACTTGGAAGGTTGTATCAAGGTGTTTGTGACATACTTGAAGGATTCTATGAGGTATTTACATGTTTAGTAATAAGTTAAAAAAGGACCGAAGAATGCTTTTTATAAGAGGATTGTATTTATTAGACCAAACATAATAGCTTGATCAAAGCAAACATCATCTTTTAATATAAAAATGGTCATATTTTGCCCCATATGAAAAGAAATGATATTAAAAATGACTAGAAGATTGAAAACAAATATAAGATTCTTCCTTTGAAGCAGATAACATAAAAAGAAAAGAAAAAACAAACAAGTACCAAAGACATTTCCAAATTTATTTGAATTTAGGAATGCCAAGATAGTAGTTCATATTGCTACAGTAGAAAACAGGAGAGAAGACGGACCACACTCTCCCTCAATTATCAAAGGAGCTTGGAAACAGAAAATAAACACACAACACAACAAAGGTAAGCTAAAACATTTCTCAAATGTGCTCAAGGATGGAATCCTCTCTCCTCCCAAAGAATTGCTAAAAGTGTTGGGGCTTGGTTCCGAAACCCCTCCTCTTAACAAACTACCATTATACTTGAGCGAGGTTCCCTGTAATTTTTTTTTTCCAAACATGTTGGACTCTGATTCTGGAGCCCAACCCTTGAGCCGTAAAGCGAGGGCATAATCCAATGAAATCATGAAGCTAAAAGTCTCATACCATTGCTATACTCCTTTCTCATAACACATATTACAAATATATAACAATACCTCGCATTTTAGATTTATCATCTTAAATCGGTAACTTCCTCAAGTACTTTAATTTCAATTCAACCATATCCAAATGCAAATCTATATTTCCGCTCAACATCATTCATACATAATTCATAATTCATTAACATCAAAAGATAAACGTTTTATATACAACTGAAATGACATTTCAAAAAACAATACATCAATGCCTCAACATCCCAAAGTACATAAGACACTTGAACTAATAATACTTGAAACGCAACTAAAACACCATAATTACAAAATCTTGCTTAAAACACAAAAATATACAACTTGGAGTGATGCCTTGAATCTTGGTCATTTGGTCTCTTGCTCAACACCTAAAGATGGGGAGGAAAGGGGGGTAAACTTAAAAGCTCGTGGGTAACAAGTTTTTATCAAGAAACAAGCAAAAACCATTTTTAAAACTTATTGCCATGGTACATTTTCGAAACTATAGTAATTTCACATTTAAAAATCATAAAGCACTTATTTTGTGAAAATCTCAATTTGTCAAACAATTCAAAATAGCACCAACCATGTATGCATCAATCTAAGCAAACATGTCATGAGCACATCGGCACATTAAACTGGTTCAGGTGGATCCAAAACAGAACGTACTACGCATTTTCATATAATGGTCTTGCGTAGTCGTGAACTTATGGGAGTCCATGAAGGAGCTCCATGCCACTAGCGAGCAGGCAGGAGAACCCTTTAACTTGGTTAACGTGCACGTGACCTAACTTAGGGGACCACCACAAACCCACATAACATATAGATTTCAAAATCTTGTAAGATTGATGCCCCCAAAAGGCACTTTTCTTGAAATCTTGCTTTTCGTGTATTTGGTATAGCTTGAAAATCATTTCTGAAACTCCTTTTTATAAACATGCATCTTTTTGAAAGAATCATTTACAAAAACTTTTCATCACATAATTCATGTGGCAAACATATACAAATTTCACAATGCAGCACTTATGATGCACTGAAATCAGAAAACTTCTTTTTAAAAAATGTAGCTCTTAGACCCTATCTTATTGAGCGCGTCTATTTACCATGAAGGGGTATTCCATTTAACCCTCATTAGTCATCATCAGTTCATCTTCATTCTCATAACATCCTAAAAATTTCCTCACAATTTATTCAATAGCGTGGCCATACAAATCACTCACCATAATCAAACTCATTTCTTATAACTTCCTAGCATAAATTTAGGAAATCTCGATTTGGAGTTCTATAGATGAAGATATGCTTCATAAACCAAAGTATAATAATGTCCCAACATGCTCTCCCAATCGACCCCTCTGTTCCTTCCACTCAATCTTTTTTAATTTGAAACCAATGGTTATAAATTTTTGTGGGAAGGTAGAACACTGTGTTATAAATCTAACGCCTAAGAATCACCTTAATCAGAGGTCGGATGAAAAAGTTATGACTAAATGAATTCAACCTGTTCATGTCCAAACTCACATTGTACAGGCCCTGGTACAAATGTCATAACTCTCACTATAGAGGTCGAATTGACTTCATTTTTAGACGGTTAGAAAGATGACTTCTAAGGCTACAAGTTTCCTGAAGACCATAAAATGAAATTCTATTTTTTGGAGGGTCAAAACATGGACCGAGTGAACTAAAGCGGACAGGCTGTGTAAGTGTAACTTTCGGGTGAAACCTCCTATACAACATCCTAACTTGTAATGATCATATCTCTCAATTCTGACATCCAAAAATTGCATACTTTATAGCGTTGGACAGATATAAAGACGACTTCAAATTTCATGAAGGAAACTTTGACTAATTCCATCTAGATCAATACAATTTTTCCTTGGAAGTCAGCATACACCTTTTATCCTCATGCAAAACTTACAATTTATCCCAACTTCACTTTCTCTATTACAACATTGTTCAAAACAATTCAACTTCCCATTGGAATTCATCCAACACTCAACCTCAATTCATATGACTCCTTATATTCAATAACATCTTATCATTCACCACAAATCCTATCTTTCTTTTCCATACTTTACTTATATCTATACATAACAACAATTCATATTCAAGGTTCATCAACTCAAATCATATCCTCCATACACAATTCACATACTAAGCATATAGTAAATTCTCAAATCATT
>JANZLC010000007.1:26293934-26304204 GCA_026413385.1 Erythroxylum gracilipes | reverse complement strand
GGACACCATAAGCCAGTGAAATCGTTGGCTGCAGTAAGGGAGGACGGAGACGACAGTGTCGTTTCGGTCTACAGTGGATCTCTAGACGGTGAAGTCAAGGCTTGGCGGGTTACAATATCCAGAGCTTGTAGTCCCGTCCCGTGCACTCCAATTGAACTTGTGAAAAGTTAATACTAATAACTTAACAAAAATTTTAGGGCGTTGTTACAGTTTTTAAAGTTATTATTTGTAATTGGAAAAGAGTGAGTTATTATGTAATTGGAATGAAGAGTTAGTTTGTTCTATACCACGAGAGTATATATTAATTTAAAATTGATTTTGTTCAAGGTACTTTTTATTGCTTTTCCGGTGGGACCATGCATGTATGTTTGATTTTGTTAAACACAAAAGTAATAAGAAACCTCCAAAGCAAGTTATTGGACGTGGGGTTATAAATCATATACTCCTTTAAGGACTCATCTGGTCTGTATTATTTGTTATGCAGAACTTGTAAGAGAAGTTTATAGTTTTGGTCCTTATCCCTGCTTTAGCTATGCACAAAGGCATTATAGAAGCGAACACATGAAGCTGTCTTAAGAAGCAGTCTCCATGAAATTAGGTTGGATTACTAAATCTTATAATAGGATTAGTCAAGACGTAAGGAGTGCCAATCACAAAGCTTCGATCCTGAAATGCTTATAATAAGGAAGGAGGAAGAAAGAGACATGTTATTAAAATTTGCTAAAAACGTTAAAGACGACTTAGAAAATTGGCATGATGACAAGATAGAACTCTCTGGTTGGGTCGGGAAACCTGCGTTGCATGTAAGAGAGTGCAAGATTTTTGCAAAGTGAAACACACCACAGCTAGTCATGCACACGCCACTTTTTATTTATTTATGAAATCTTCTTGGAAGTTGGAATGGACTCCATGAGTTAAATAACAGCCTGTGAAATATATAAGAAATTCGCTATGATTGTTTTGTCTACTCTTTAATATGACTGGCACTGCTAGTGCTTCCTCCAACTTGCCCACTTGCTCCTTCCTCGGTTCTTTCTGTCCTCCACGGCATGCAACCGCGTACTGACACTTCATTTAGTTAGCGTCTTCAGTAGTTAGAGACGAAATAGAGCAGAAATTTAGAAACGGAACGAAACAAAAATTGAGGACAATGAGCTGTTTGGTTTATGGTGGACATAACAGAGAATCTTGTCTCCGTCTCTAGGACAGAAGTGTTTGGTTGTAGGGGACAAAGACAAAAAATAGTGCAAATATAGAATATACCCCTAATCTTAAATACGATAAGGAAGATGTAATTCGATGATATTTTTATTATGAATGGTTTGTAATTCAATAGTTTGTATTATTATTATCATTATGTGTAATTAATATTATTATTAGTATTAATTTGTATGTATTATTATTCAAATATATTATTATTAATATTATTATATAATTTGTAATAATAATTTTTCAAATTTATTATTATTATAATTATGTCTAAGTATTATTATTATTATTATTATTATTATTATTATTATTATTATATAATTTGGTTTTATTATTATTCAATATTTATTTCTTATTATTATGAAATATATTATTATTATTATTATTAGAATTATTATTATTAGTAGTATTATAGAATTTGTATTTATTATTATTCAAATTTATTATTACAATCTACTCAAATTTATTATACAAATTCTGTCCCTGTTAACCGGAGATAGGGACAAAAACGGAAAGGACAATATCCAAACAGTTATGGGGGCAAGATTATTGGGTTTTGTCCACCGTCTCTGGGGACGGGAACACTATCCAAACACTGCGTTATTGTTCTTAGTTCAAGACTTTTAAGGTGCTTGTCCTGGACAATTAAATCCACTGCGACGTGTCTGTCAATAGGATTCATATGTGCCATTAATTTTAGGCTTTAAAATATTTTTTAGTAAGCTCAAACTCAAAGCATTAATTTGAGGTTTCGGCTTATTTCGAATTCTAAATTTTTTTATATTTAGGTCAACGTTGGATTTGAAGTTTTAATTAACTCAAAATTTGATCATTAATTTTGGATTGGATTGGACTTAAATTAATATTATAGCTTTTATTTTTTAAGCAAATGAATATTTCAAAATCAAATAAAATATTGTCTCTAGTAATATTTTGATTTACATTATTTGATTTTAAAAAATTAATCATTGAAAACTTTAAATATTTAATCACTAAATTTAAGAAATTAAAAAGTTAAGTACTTTTGAATGTCATATCCCTTTACTAATTATATGTTTGATTAAAGACTTAAGCCTTTTGAATATTCTCGTAACTTTATTTGCTTAAGAAATTTACAATATAAATCAAAATTTACACATTCAAATTAGGCTTTTAATGCCATTCTCACCCCTCCCAAGTTAATCTTAGATTCTAAATTATAAATTCTAGCAAGCACAGATTCATATGATTTTCCTATCACATGTTTATCTTTTTCCAAATATGTTTCCTAAGCAATCATTTCATCATAAACTTATCATACTATTTATATCGTAACGAAGAATTAATAACATTTTGTTAAAGATAATTTTTTTCAAAAAAAGTATAAAATAATTTTTTTAATTAAATTCAAACCTGAGTTGCCCAAATTCAACCGAGACCTAACTCTTGTCATTTTGTTTAGAAAAAGTTAGAGTATCGAACCGATCTGAGCTTGAATAACTCGACCATTAAGCCCTGCTTATTGCTATCCTTACATTTTGTTCATCGTATCAGGCTATCTATCGATTGTGTACTTCTTTCGAATCCACACAGTAAATCAAGCAACTACTAAAAATTAATCAGAACATGTTATGAAACAAAATCAAAATTCAAATCTCCAACAACTCCTTATCTAGATTTTGTGGTACCACATGCAATAGGCTTAAAGTCTCCACACCATCGCATGCTTAGCAGTGATCACTCAGAAGAAGAATCCAGGATTATTGCTGAAGATGAAATTCGGATCAAACTCTTCGTTCACGAAACCGAAATCGAATCCGACCGTCGGATGGTTAGTGACGGAGGTTGCTGCAGAGATTATATCATTGAGTTCAGACCCTGAATTCTGATGGAAACTTTCGTCTCCTCCAAAACTATGGCGAACCCCACTTCTGGAAGGCGACATAAGCGAGGAAGAAAAGTTGCTCATGAAGCAGTTATTCGCCATGGAAGGAGAGAACCTGCGAGGTTCAGGCTTCACGATGGATGTCGACGGGAAGTGGAAGGAATGAATTAACCGTTCGTTGACAGAGTCCAAATCCTGCGATTGCTTCTGTTGATAAGAAGGAGATAGGGCATGAGTGGCTTGGTTACAGGTGTGACTTGCTAGGTAGGTGGTCTCCAAGATTGTTGGGTCGTAATCAGATCTTTGAACTTGTTTTGTCGCCAAGCAACCTTGGACTTTTCGATGAGTACGCCTGTAATACTCTCTGCAAGCACACGTCATTCCTTATTTATGTTTCGAAACAAAGAAAGAACAAGACAAGATAGAGATCCAACCTCGGATATTTGGTTCCAACGATGTCTTTTTGTCCGTATTTTCTCCAACTAAACCCATCATCAAGAGAACCTTCCACTCCCATTCCTGGATCAACTCGAACTTGTTGCATCCGCCTTGGAATACTCTTCCTGTCAGATTATTACACCAACACAAATAGGTTCGACCAATTCATTGAGATTCAGAACTGTATTACATGTGTGAAGTTCATATCACATTTTACCTCTTCTTGGACCCATCTATGAGGTCGTGATAGGAGTCTTCACTCCGGGAATGTCCGGTTAGAGATGGCGGCGATTCAAACATTGGAATGGGAACTGATGTTCCTGACCCTGAAAATTTACAATAGATAGTGACTTATCGAAAGAATTCAGGATCTTTTGTAGCAACATTATTTCGGGAGTTTCTCTCGAAGAATATGGCACGTTGAGATGGATTTGGAGCTGTCTAGCTAGCTCTCTTCCCTTTCTCAACTCAGCTGTCAGATTCTTCAGTTCGCAATCTCCCATTTTCTCAATGCAAAAGAATGGGGAGAAAAAAAAATGATTTGACCCAATATAAAAGACAGTAGTTTCTGATATACGTTGGATATATACAATTGGAAATAGGACTTGCAGTACGTGTAAAATCACCAGAACTTACAGGTGAAGAAGGGATAGCTTTAGGAACAACAAGAAGCTAATGAATATGATTTTTGAGAGTGAAATCGAAGCTCTGCAGCCAATCGATTCAGGAAGCTGATCGCGATGATTCAGGAACTGGAATACTAATGAAAATATTGAAAGAGGTAGCCAAACTGGCGTGAAATCGAAAAGGGTTCAAGTGTAAGTTTCTTTATATGATAAGTTGATTAAAATGGACTAAATAAAAGGAAAGAACCGGCAGAAACAAGGAAGATAGCTTTTTGAATGTCGAGTACAAAAAGTAAGGGGAAGGTGGACCGAGTAAAAACGCTTGGGAAACATGCCATTCAAAGCAAAAGGAAAGTCCAATTTCTGACTCTCCTACTAGTTAAAATCAACTAAATAATTAAATTAAATTCAATCTTGAGATTAAATCATTTAAATCCAATATAACTTATTTATTTTTAACCTTACTCATACTATATAAATAAATTTAGTTAATACAAAATCTCATTTATTTTAATCTAATTTTTTGTTCGAAATTTTTAATAACTTTTAGTAATATTTGGATAATTATACATAAATCAATCAAAAATTTTGATTTTGATTTCGTTTTTGTTTATATTTTAATTGTATTTTCTTTTTAAATTCTAATCATTAAAATAGAAATATACAAGTATCATATGATATACATCTAAAGTTCAAAGAGAATTTTTTGATAAAAATTGAGATCTTGTGAGTAAAATAACAAATTTAATTAATATTTATAAATCTATCTTAGTCTATTATCCTCCAAATCACTAAAATAATAAATAATTTCCTAATTATAACTCAAACATGTGATAAATAAACGAGGATAATCCTATTAATTGAACCATGGTGGTAATTTCTCAAACCACGTGAAAGGTAACACTAACAACAGCTACATTAGAAAAAGGACAATTTTAACAATTATAAAATTGATAAAGAGAATTGTAATTTAAATAAAAATTAATATCCAGATTTTTTCAATGATTCAAAGTGGACCAAAGCTATGTTTAACTGAAATAAAAAAAAAAAAGACTAGGTTGTCAGGTAAACGGAAAACCGCTTTTTGTTGTCAGGTAACCACCAACTTTTTGTTGGTTAGTAGAAGCTAAATGGTTAAAGGAATCGGTCTTGTATTGCCGAGTATTCCCTTTTTGAAACTGGATTCGTTCCAAGGCAGGCTTAGCAAATTACTGTCGGCCCGACTAAGTTCGGCCTAGTTTAAAATTTAGGTCAAACGATATAGACTCTTTTTTCTCAAAGTAACATTATTCAAATTAAAAAATGTCATTTTAGAAAAAAAAAATCAAAATGACTTTTCATGTAGACCAAGTTTGAATTACCTATTAAGATTGTTGGACTAAGAGTAAGGTTAGGTTAACTCAACCCATTATCAAGCTTACATCAGCGAGCAAAATAGGTAAAACTTAATAAGGCTCTAATCAATTTGAACTTAAGTTAGACCCTAACAAGTTATTTTAGATTCAATCTCGAAATTTAGGTTTTCGGCTTAACCCAATTCATTATAATCGATCAGAAATTCATTTATGAGATTGCGTGATAATCGATCAGAAAAGGAATAGAGACATTTTGAAGCCATTTTTTAGTGAATTTTTGTGCAACGAAATTGCCATAAGGGAGATACATGAGATTCTCGTATCTCAGGTGATCGGTTTGGTATTCGGTGACACACGATAGTCACTTTATTGATATTTTTCTTTTACGAAAGTCTCAAATGAAGTTTTCTGAGAATGTCTTCAACACGAGTATGTGACAATGAGATTGTGCATTCGAATTTTTGCATTTATTGATGTTACATTGTCACATACTAAATGCCCATAAAGAATGTGAGGATAACATAAAGATGTATCCCTTGTGTTTGTGAATTTTTTGAGTGTTGATGAGAATGTAGTCACTAAAGTGGCCTTTCAAGTCAGTATTTTGAATTGTTTTACTTGCATTTGAGGGATGTCGCTGATTTTATGTTTGGTTATTCTGCCCAAAGGTGTTGGCCTTATATAATATTTTGAGATAAGTATAAAGGCATTAGATGGAGGAAAGTTATTGCTCAAGTGATTTATTCACCCAAAGGTGGTAGTGCCATAAGAGTTGATGATTTGTACTCTGATCACTTTTATATGTGAAGATCTAATTGCATATATTATGTATTCAGCCCAAAGGTATTTCATAATATGTGTGATCGGATTTTCAGTAAAGATACTATTCAATGGCTTCAGTATCGCTGTTGTCCTACATTAGTGCTAATTTAAAGATTATCATCTTCAAGTCACCTTTTCAATCAACAAAATCAGTGTCACCATTGAAACCCTATCCATTTTCAATTTAAAGAATTGGATGGAGGATGTATTGAAAGTTATAGAGATAGCTGTGGTTGATATGACCATACGGACGGATAGGCTATCTCCACCTACTTCCATGAGCTCTGAAACCTAGGATCGGTCTAATAGACTATATCTAATCACCATTAAGACATCCATTACTAATCTACAAAGTGGACATCCGGATACAGACAAAGTGAAGGAGTTTCTTGATAATGTCTCCCAGAGGTACACAGTCTCTCATCTGGTGTTGAGACAAGTGCCTTGATGAAAGTATTATTCTCCATGAAGTATATAGGGTAAAAGGGGAGTAATGGACTACATATCGATAATGATTCGTCTTCACAGTAGATGAGGATGTTGGGACTTCGATGATTTGATAGCCCATTGCATTGCTGAGGAGGAGAAACTTAAGTTTGCCACTCCTATAGGCCTTGAAGTAGCTTAAGGGAAGACAAAGATGAAGCCCACTAAGTTCGAAGGTAGAAAGTTCAAATCTTCTCCACATACTGACGTTGGTCAAACAAGATAATGGTCTCTGGGACATAAAGAAACCAGTAGTATGAGGTTTAAAAAGAAAAGACTGGGACCATCAGGTTGCTCTTTAGTTTGTCAATTATGAATCTAATTTGCGATAGTCGCATTAAGTATTTGGTGGTTATTTAGTGGAACATCTGGTCAAGGTGCTTTCGCGATACAATGGTTCATATCCATGATAAAGCCAAATAAAGGGAAGGAGAAACGGATGGTTTACAACAATAAAGAAGTGGAAGTAATATCTATAGGGGATGTATGTACTGGACCTTTTTGTAAGGTTCATTTGATTTTTACATGACACATTTTCTATGTGATCTTTGATCAATTCTGGGCACTGAAGGTTGACGTTTTTCATTTAATACTTCTATTGTACAGTTGTTGTTCAATGCAAAACATAAAGGTACAACTTTCTTATCGTATGGTTTATATAAAATATGTCTTACCCCGAATTAGATATATACTTCTTCGTATCTTGACCAAACAAGTTATAAAGGACCTGATGAATGAGAAGTCATACATGGTGTGACATAAAAGTTTAAGCCACATTTCCAGAGCTAGGGTTGAGAGATTAATCAAGTAAAGCATTTCTTAATTCTAGATTATCATGATCTGGGAACATGTGCTGACTATTATAGGGGAATGTTGGCTAATAAGGACACTGAGGTTAACTCATGCTTCTAACTTGTAGAGTCTGATACATAAAGATTTTGGTAGACCTTATACAATTGCATTGTACAATTCTGAAAGTATTCTGACATTTGTTGATGATTATTCCCTTTACAGTTATATGTTTGTTAAACGCATTTTCTCATTAGAATGAGTGACATTTTTCTTTAGTTTTTACATACAATTGTTAGGTTTTATACATATTTTACCCACTAATTTGTTTAGTTCCTCTGAATCTGCATTTATAGTGATTTCTGTTTTAGTTAGTTTGTAACATAAACACCACTCTTTCGATCCCATTCCTTTGCTAGACAAGTTACTCTTTATCTTTTGATCCATCTACTTTATTATGCGATATATTGGTTTGTGTGGTGGAGTTTTGCTTATTCTCGATGTGCTTATTAGTGGTTTCTTGGTTATTTGCTCCTTTATCTTTAACCCATCAAGATTTGTGGTTTAGCACCTAAAGGCCAACAGCAGAAGACGGCAAGCAGAACAGCAGAAAACTGCAGCACCAGGAAGCAGTCCAAAATGCAGGGAGGAAAAGAACAAAACGCAGAAGCCAGCTACGGATGGGAGGTTTTAATTTTAAAGGTTTTAATCTTGCGAGAGGAGACACATCAAAACATTTCCATAGAGGGAAGCAGAGGAGAAGAAAACTGACAAACTCATTTATTTGAGTATATTTTTATATCATTTGGATGAGTTTTTGTCACTAAAATTGGTCTTTATAGCTTTATTTGGTTATTATTTGAATTATTGTGCCTTACATTTAATTTGGGTTTATAGGGGCAAAAATTGTCCTATTTTGGTTTAACTACAATAAATTAATTTTTGGACAATTGATGCTACATTATTTGTAATTTTTATTGTAGGGCATTTGAGAAATTAAAGAAAAAAATGAGAAAGAGTAAGTAGTGCTGATATAAGGCATTAACATAGTTGAAGAGAGGACATCGTTGCAATGGGACATTGAAGAGGAGAAAACAACAAGTGAAGAGAGGCTAGGTGTGAACCAAAAAAATCAGAGAAATAAATCATCTACTCAGCTACAGGAGTGGGGTTTGCGTGGCCAATTAATAAAAACAATAGTGAAAAGAAGCTTGCAAGTTGAAGGGGTTTTGGAACAAACATGCGACAAAAGCTGCTGATGTACAAACAAATCTTAATGGGTACCTGTTGATTGCAACAAGTGGAGGATTGAATCAAGGAAGAACAGGGCCACGATTTTTGCCTAAAGAAGAAGTCAGCTGGTAGAAAAATTTGACATTTAATACACAACAATCAAAAAGAAGGTGACTGCGGCAAGAGTTGAAAAATTGGAAGCTGGCGTGAGTAAAGGAGCAGATGTGGCGTGAATGGAGGATGGTTGGAGGCTTTGGAGCATGGGACAAAAGAAAATAACACAGCCCTCCACCGAAAGCAGAAGGAACCTTCACTCATTGACAGCAAAGAAGCAAGCAGCTGGTGGAGAGAAAAGGAAAGCAAGTGGCGGCAGTAGCGTGGACATTGAATAGGAAGAAGACAACAAAAACAACAGAAAAAGACAATGCAGCGTTGGTGGACTAAGAAACTAAGCACAATTAAATTGTCACATCAGTGTAAGATTGGAGGAGGGTTATGCGTGATTTGCATGAGCTGGCGTTGGAAGCTTGGGGTTGCGTGGGTTTGGAAATGTTTGAGCAAGAGAAAAAAATATAACATAGCCAATCCATCATTCACGAAAAAACGATCCATCAAAGACACTCTCAAAAGCAACTGGTGGTGGAAAAATTCACGTTGGAAAAATAAAAATAAAGAGGCTTGGTGAGTGTATTAGTGTGTGTGAAGACGTGAGTGTGTGGGCTGAGGGAGAAGAGTTTGTTGAAGTAGCTGCGTGAAACCAGGAGTTGTGAGTAACGTGTGTGCTGGTGCTGGCTGTGATGTGCGTGATCTTGGAGGGCTGGAAATTGCGTGAGTAGCTGGAAAAATATTAAGAAAATTGGAGAGGCATGGTCTGCGTCCTAGTGTGAAGGTCTGCGTGGAGAAAAATAGAAGGAGATTGCATGAGTTGTATAGAGTTGAAGGACACAGAAGTGAAACCAAAAGATAGATTATTACTCTCTCACCTTATGGCTGACCGTTGGAGCTCATCTTCTACAGCACCTCCAATGAAATTTCTCGGCTAATTTATCCTAATCCTTCGGTTCAATGGCAAAGGCGGAAGCTTGGCGTTTTTATAGGGGAGTTAAAACTACATTTTTATTCTGTCCATTTAATTATTTAGTAATTCATGGATCTTACTATTTAATTATTTGGAGTTGCGTTTTATGACTGGATTATTGTTTGGCAATTGATATTGTGTTGATTTTGGGTTTAATTTCATTATTTTGTTTTGGGTCAAAACTTTGTATTGGGATTTTAGCAAAATTGATGATTGTTCAAGGTGGCTTGAATTATTGAATCATTTTATCTGTTGCTGGCATTAATTCTATTTTCTTAATTATTGCGTAAAAGTCGAGCATTGGCGTTAGTACCCTTAGTTCTATTTTACTAGTCTGGTGGCAGTTAGTAAATTGGGATTTTTGGAAAAT
>JANZLC010000007.1:26237428-26254302 GCA_026413385.1 Erythroxylum gracilipes | reverse complement strand
AGGCAAGGTTAGTGGCAAAAGGGTATAGTCAGAAATATGGCATAGATTATGAAGAAACATTTGCACCAGTTGCCAAGATCAATACAGTACGTATTCTTTTATCCTTAGCTACTAATTTTGACTGGCCCTTACATCAATATGATGTAAAAAACGCATTCTTGCACGATACCCTTGAAGAAGAAGTATATATGGAGTTACCTCCTGGTAGTATCTTGAAAAATGACCGAAGCAATAAAGTGTGTAAATTAAAAAAATCTTTGTATGGTTTGAAACAATCTCCAAGAGCTTGGTTTGGGAGGTTCACCTCTTCTATGCAGTCTTTTGGTTATAAGCAATGTAATTCAGATCACACACTGTTTTTGAAACGAAATGGTGAAAAAATTACTATCCTAATCATTTATGTAGATGATATGATTGTGACTAGAGATGATGAAAAGGAAAAGCAAATGTTTCATGAATACCTATCAAAGCAGTTTGAAATGAAGGATTTGGGAAATCTTAAATTTTAAGGGCATTAAATTATGAATATTTTGTTGTATATAAATTACTTTTTTCTTTTGTTGGTATGAAATTTATTAAAAATTTTAACATTTATTTTAATATCGAATATTCTTGTTTTTATCAAAATTTTAAGTCATCCATATTTTAATTTGATTTTCACAAATGATTTTTTTAATGTAGGCATATTCTAATCAATTTTTTGTGTAAGACAATAAAAATCTGCTTTTGTACAAGCAATAAACTTTTACAATATGATTTAATACCACTTAAATTTCATAATTATTTCATGTTTAGGAGAAGATTGATTCTAATTAAAAAGGGAAGATTGGAAATTAAGGTCTTGAGTTCTTCTAGTTGGGCTATTCAAGCTTCCTTAATATATCTTTGCTTTGACGTGATGGTCTCTGCAATAATTTATGGCTCCCCAATGTAGATTTGGTAAGTGATTCTTTTATATGAAACTGCAGTGATTTTACTTTGAAGTATGTGATTACTTTGCAAAGTTGGGTAGTTTTGTCATGTGATTACTTTGAAGTATATGATTACTTCACAAAGTTGGGTAGTTTTGTCATGTAAAGATTGTTCATGACCAGACCAACCTTAAAAGATTGTTTAATTATATAAATTCATTATTTAGTTTTTAGCTAAGTTTGTTATTCATCCAAGATTCATAATCATTAGTTATTTAATTTTTATAGAAACAAAAAAAGAATTTATGGGATTCTATCTATCATTTGTCTTGTTAAAATTTTTCAAACTGTTCAGGGTAAAACAAACGAAGCATTTACTTGAATGGACAACTCCAAACACTCTGAAACAGTAAGGGGAGATCAGAACTCCCTGGATCAAGAGGGACACTTAGCCAAAAGAGTACGTATACAAGAATGGGACGAGGACCCGCCGCCCCTATGCCCTAAACTGACTTATAGTGCAGCAATCACTGGGGACTCAGTTGAAGATGAAGAGGACGAAATGTTGTGGCCATAAGAAGATCCAATTGAACTCGAAGAAGGCGATTTCACCCTAGTTAATGGGGATTTTAGCGCATCCATAGAGTTATCTAACACTTTCCGTGATCGATTGGATAAAAAATAGGAGAGAGCTGTTGTTGTGAAATTACTTGGGCGTAAAATTAGCTACAAAATGTTATGTAACAGACTAAAGGGCATGAGGAAAATGTAAGGGCCTATGAAGGTAGTTGATCTTGATTTTGATTATTTCTTAATCAACTACATTGAAGAAGAGGATTTTTTTTAATGCATTAACAACAAGACCGTGGGAAATCTTAGGGCATGTTTTATTAGTGCAACGATGGCATCCCAAGTTTCTCCCTTCTCAGGGTAAGGTCTCTCGTGCATTAATTTGGGTTTTTATTTTCTTGAACTACCAGTCTCTAGATATCATCCTGTGATCCTGTCAGCTTTGGGAAATTTGGTGGGTCAGACTATCAAGATAGACGACGCTACATAACATTTTCAGAGGGGAAAGTTTGCAAGGGTGACAGTTGATGTTAATCTTAGTGCACCTCTGCGGTCAAGGGTAGAGATGGATGGAGAAGAAATCAAAGTAGTTTATGAAGGACTCCCTCAAATATGTTTTTCATGTGGTGTAGTCAGTCATGGATCGATAAATTTCCCTACAAAACGAAATGAGGAAACTGAACACAATTCTAATAGTGGAGGTCAACAGAATCTGTCCCTGACAAATGACCCCCAGGCGGTGGCGAAGAAGGACACTTATGGTCCATGGATTCAGGTTCAACGTCGCACCAAATGCCCTGCAATCAAGGCTCAAAATCAGGGTAGGATTTCTAGAAAAGGAGAATGACCGGGGTGACATGCAAGGATCTTGGTTTTTAGTTTTGTCTTATAACAAGATTCTAGGGATTTTGAAGGATCGGCCACCTAGCAAGTTGACCAATGCCAATTTTACTGGCACTAACAAAATGGGTTTAAGGCAGTTGATGGATGAAGCTAGACGTGATATAAGGGTAAAAGACCACTCTAGGGCTAGCCCAAGTAATAAAACTAGTTTAGTGAATAAGGGAAAGGGGATTATGAAGCCTGGGCCGAGTGCAAGAGTCAACCAAGAATCGAATCTGATTGCCAATGCAAAGGTAGCATTAGTGCCTATTAACCAAAATAATATTACTTGCACAGGTAATCATTCTACAGTTAAAATCTCTTCTCACAAGGATGTGGTCGTTAATGATGCGAATTTTGTTTTATGTGGTGAAGATGATATGGAGTGAGGCAATGATGTGGATGAGATGGAGGAGGTTGTTGGTAACAATGTCCTAAATCTAGTAAACAAGTATGCTAAAACACCTCCAAAACTGCCAGACTCGAATATTACTAGGGAGGATAAGCATGATCATGAGATATCTCATGATTCTCAGATGGAGATTGTACCTTAAACACAGGATATTCACACCTCGGGTGGTCATATTGTTGGTGGGGTGGGTCCTCAAGTTTAATGAGGGTCGCTCATCTTTGTCTGTTTCTATCTTATGTCGATTCTCATATGGAATTGCCACGGGGCTGGGGGTAAGACCTTCAAACCTATTTTACAGAACTTATCAAAGATTCATAAGCCTTTTATGATGGTTTTGTTTGAACCTAAGATTAGTGGTAAGAGAATAGATAGAGTGGTGAATGGCTTAGGCTTTCCCTACTCTTTTCGAGTTGAAGCGGATGAATTTTCGGGGGGTATTTGGCCTCTCTGGTCTTTGAACGCATGTGTTAGGGTGCTAATGGCACATAGACAGTTTGTGCATGCTCAAATTATGGTGAATGATTCCTCCTTTTATTTTACAGTAGTGTATGCCTCTCCCTAATACCATTTACAACGGTATTTGTGGTAGTTCTTAAAGAAAATTGTCAGAGTGACTAACACTGCATGGATTTTGGGTGGTGACTTTAATGCTAAGTTAGATTCTAGCGAGAAGTGTGGGGGGTCAAGATTGGAACTAGTTATAGGTCAAGGTTTCAGGGATTGGGTGAACACTTGTGGATTGCATGGAGAAGGGGAACTATTATGGCCAGAATTAACAGGTTTCTTTGCAATAATAAATGAAAGGAAACTTGCCCTCAAACAAAGGTGGTTCATCTTCCTTATCTTAGGTTGAATCACTGGCCTATTATTGTTAATTTTCATGCTTCAATTGCAGGCGTTTCTCTTCCTCGTCGGTTTGGCTTCCAATCTGTATGGCTAGCAAACGAGGATTTTTTTTTCTGTTGTAAAGGAGTCTTGGTGCCCGAACATAAATGACTGGACTGGTTTCATAGATATTTTTTCTTCCAAACTAAATGAATGGAACACGATTATTTTTGGTAATATTTTCCATCTTAAGAATCAGTTACTTACACGAATGGCTGGTATCCAATAAGTTCTTAAGGAGGGGGAAATCGGATTCTCTTGTGTCTCTAGAGGAAAGATTATAGGCAGAGTATTAACAGATTCTGTGCGAGGAAGAGCTTTATTGGCACCAGAAGCCTAGGTGCTAATGTGTAACATCCCGTTACATATGTTAGGGCTAGAATTGTGAATTTTGAGAAATTTCTGAGAAATTAGGAAAATGCACTTCATGCATAATTAATTGTGACATGCACATTTTTGCACATTCATATGACTGTACATGCATTCTTTGACATTTCTGGGTACAATTGAATTGTTAAATATGATTAAAATGTGTTTTGGTAAATTTGGTATTATTTAGGATATTTTGGTATTTTTGGTGAAATTTAGAAAAAATATTGATTTATTGGCCAATTATGGTGTGACACGTGGCATCCTATAATTGGGACAAATGGCAACAATAGGCAGATGACAAATGGTTAATTAGGTGTGACATATGGCTTGAAAGTGTTAGGACACATGTATGACATGCAAAGTGTACACGAGTATGATGTTTGGGGTTAGGATTGATGCATTGTGAGTGTCCTTCTGGGTGAAGAAACACTTAGCATCCGAATATCCATTGTGAGACTCTTGGTGTTTTTGATTTGTTCTTCTTGCTAGAATTCATAGCCGAATCAAGTAAGTTATGTTTAAGTTGGGTTTTGGTTATTATAAATGATGTTTTACTGTGGAAATGAATGCATATACACTCTGTCAAGGTTTAGAGAAAACCGAAAATGGGTTATTGTCTGCATATATCTATTGAGTATCAGTAGAAATAAATTTAGTTGTTTAAGTTTGTATCTTGAATTTTGATCTTATGTGAATGATATGAACTAAATTAGGAGTTACATGAAGTGAAGTTTTAGAGATTGTTTTGGGTATAGAAGTGCAAAATGTAGTGTGAGAAAGTGAAATCTGGGTTTAAAATCTGGAAAGCAGGAAAAACGAGTCTTCTGTAATCGTTTGCTGCGGCCAACTTTGGTTTGCTGCAGCAAACTCTTGAGTCCTCTGCGGTGATATTTGAAAAAAATCCCGAGAAAAAATGGTTTTTGGAAGGCTCGCCGCGACCATTTTTTTTGTTCTCGCCGCGGCGAAGTCTCTTCCCTTACAGCTCAAATATACTCTAGTATTCTGACCATAACTTTTGTCTTTAGTTATCCAAATTGGGTGATTTTTAATTTTTCGTAAACTAAAGACATAGGGATACAACTTTTATGAAGAAATGGAGTTTTAATTATATCTCTAAGATCTTAATATTTGGTTGGAAGTTGAGGTAAGAATTCTGCTGAAGCTTAAGAATAGTCTAAACTATTTTTAAGTATATATTTTGGTATACTGAACCAAATTAAATGATTTTGGTGTCATTGTAAAGTTAAGACATTGGAGAACAACTTTATAGAAGGAAGTTTTGTCTAATTTTGTCATTTACCTTATCAGATTTAGTATGGAAAGTTGACTCGTATGTGTATTAGAGGAAAAATCTGAAGTAGTCAATGAAGTTATGAAATTGGTTGACATTGTTTTGTTTCGATCCAATTTTAAATATACATGGTATTAATGAGGCTTTGATATTTGAATGAATTGTTGATAAGGATCGCAATAGAGTACCCCGGAATTGTCATTGAACATGCATTGTGCATACTTTCTATACATTGATGTGCATAAAAGAACACTTGTGTATTCGTGCAAAAATGTGATATTTATGAATATGTTTTGTATATTTTAGAGGAGCACATCGGACACTAGCTGGACATTGCTGGACCATCTAGGCAATAGCTTATTGGAGCATACAGTGAGTCAACCTAGATGATTTCCTAGGGTTGATTTGATTTGATTTGATTTGTTTAAACTTCCAACATTATTAAATTGCTTGCGATTTGTTTATGAATTCTGAACTTTAATTATCTGAGGAGATCATTATTTGGGAATGTATTGGAAGTGCTTTGATTGTGGCTTTGATTACTATGGAATTTTGAATGTTATGTGAATTCTCAACGAAAGTTGAATGCCGTACTTAGGTCCGATGATTATGAGTTTTATTTGAGCATCATATGTGATTGCGATATATGCCATATTCAGTTTTGATGCATTTCATAAAATGCAAGCTTAGATAAAAGCGTTGTGACTTGAGTTGCCAGTATGAAGCGCTTCCATGTAGAGCTTTGCTTCGTGATATATGTGTGTGCACGTAGAGCTATGCTCCATGATTCTGTTCTGAGTGAGTTCTATAGGCCAATATTTGTATAAGTATGTGATAGGTATTCAGTCACAACAATAAGAATGAATGTGAGTCTCATATGCATATGTATTTGTTTATACATGATCTATTTTGCAATGATTAAATGCCATACTATTGTGTGAGTTTTTGAATTATAAATGCATGTTAAGGTAAATATTTGTGTAATATGTGATGTGTGTATATGATATGGTGAATTCATCAATGATGGTTCATTCATTAAGTTTGTAAAACTCATCAAAAATTGCAATGTGGCTTTTCAGGTACGAGACAGGAGACCTAGTTCCTTATTCAGGATTTAAGGAATCTTTTGGACAGAGAAATGGCTCAGAGATCTGTCAGCTGGTACCAAGAGTACTCTAGCATTAATTTTTTGTAGTTTTGCTAGAATTTGTATAAGCTTGTAATAGTTGTTTGGTGGAAACAATGTAAGCTTTATGAATAAATGGAATGAATGGTTTTAAAATTTCGTGACTTTTGAGTATGTTAGATGATGCCATGTGTAAGTTGAATTTGTTTTTACTCCAACATACCATTATCATAAGGTATGTACTTGAATGTCTTTCGGGTATCCGGGTATTTGCGTTATGGTAGTGGGATGTTGCATAATGGATCTCTTATGGTGATCGCAATACTAAGTTCTACCATAATATAACTATGGCCAAGAAAAGGAAAACAAGAATGGAGTTTCTTAAAATTGATCAGGGCGATTTGGTGACCTCTCACAAGACATTACTGAATTTAGCCAGGGACTTCTTTTTTAACTTATTCTCGGTGGAGGGGATTGAAGAATGGACATTCCCTATTCAGGGCAAGTTTCCTGCACTATCTATAGAAGCTCTTCTCAGTTTGAATAACCCAGTACAATCTGAGGAAATAAAGACAGCCTTGTTTGATATGAAACCTAGCAAAGCTCCTAGAATTGATGGCTTTAATGCTTTATTTTTCCGGAGGTAGTGGGATACAGCGGGGTCAGCGGTGACCGATTTTGTGCAAAAAAAAAAAAATTGACAGGAAGTATGGGAGTCTAATCTTAATCAAACCATTATAGTTTGATACTTAAAGTTCCTTCCCCAACTTCTATTCGCCATTTTAGGCCCATAAGCGTCTATTCTGTGGTGTAAAATAATTACTAAGATTGTGGTGAATCAAATGAAACCTTTCTTCGTGGACTTGTGGCTCCTACACAGTGTAGCTTTGTGCCTAGTAGATGGATAACGGATAATATCATTATAACATAGGAGGTGATTCATTCAATGAGACGTAAGAGAGGGACGAAGGGGTTTTTGGCTATAAAGGTTGATTTGGAGAGGGCTTATGATAGGTTAAGATGGGATTTTGTTCAGGATACGCTTCAGGATATTGACTTCCCGATTGATTTAATGAAGATTATAATGAAATGTGTTTCCTCCATTTTTATGAGGGTTAATTGGAATGGTGAATTGTTAGAAGCGTTTTCCCCTTGTTGTGGTATTAGACAGGGGGACCCCCTTTCCCCTTACATTTTTGTATTATGCATGGAGAGACTAGGCCATTTAATTAATCTTGAGGTGGAATAGGGGAGATGGAGACCTATCACTTTGAGTTGGGGTGGCCTTATACTCTCTCATCTGTTCTTTGCTAATGATCTTATTCTTTTCTCTGAAACATCAGAGGACCAAGTTAGGATTATTCAAGCCACGTTGGATTGCTTTTGCTTAGCTTCAGGACAAAAAGTGAGTGTTGATAAAACTCATTTTTTTCTCTAAGAATGTCCACCGGGAGAGAGCTAGATCCCTTACCCAAATGTTGGGTTTTCAACAAACTAATAATCTTGGCAAGTACCTTGGAGTTCCTTTAATTCATGAAAGGACTACAAGAAGAACGTATCAATATATTTTGGATAATTTTCAGAAGAGCCTCTCTGGGTGGAGTGTGCAGCATCTCTCCTTAGCAGGCCAAACCACTCTAGTTTAATCTGTCCTTGAAGCCCTCCCTGTTTACACCATGCACACGGTTAGGCTGCTAAGACTATTATGTGATGATATAGAGAAAATAATCATGGATTTCTTATGGGGTCGAATAAGAATCAAAGGAAGGTGAATTTGGTTAGTTGGGATACTATTTGTAAGCCTAAGTCCATGGGTGGGCTAGGTTTTAGGAGGATCAGATCGAATAATGATGCTCTTCTGACTAAACTAGGATGGAACTTGATTACGAAATCTTAGGCTCTATGAATGCAGGTTCTTCGATCCAAATATAAGTGTGACAATGAGGTCATTCCTGCCTTGATAAATTCAAAAGGAAGTTCCTCAACTTGGAAGGGGATATCAGTCTCGTGGATTCATGTTATAAATGGTATAAAGTGGGTTGCTCGGAATGGTTTGTTGATGCGCTTTTGTTTGGATGACTGGGTTGGAGATTGGGGTCCTTTGATTCAACTTGCCTTTGGTGAAATCCCTGATATGCTTCTTTAACTGAAAGTTCATAGTTTTGTTGATGATTGTGGTAACTGGAGATGGGAGCATTTCTAACAGTGGCTACCGTCTTCGATGTGTATGACTATTACAGGTATTCTTCCCCTCCCCTAGGATGGAACTTGGTAGCGACAAGGTAAGCTGGAAAGCTTCTTCGAGTGGTGAATTCATCACTGCTTCAGCCTATGAGATGATTGAGGGTTTTGGTCGCTGTGAACACGGTAGATTTTGGAACTTTGTTTGGAGATGGCCAAGTCCTCAGGGATTAAATCTTTCTTGTGGGTGCTTGGCAAAGATAGATTACTCACTAATCAGCAATAGTTTCTAAGACATTTGTCTGCTGATGGGGCGTGCAATTGTTTTGGTATAAAGGAATCTTCCATTCATGTGATTCGAGATTGTGGAAGAGCACGACCTATTTGGGCTGCTTTCCCTCACATGTTATTGATCGGAATTGTTTCTAGCTAGATAGACATGCATGGATGAAAAGCAACCTAAAGTGTCATCATCAGGTTTATGGCTCTGATTGATTCATTAGTTTTGGAAAAACTTGTTGGTTCATGTGGTTTTGGCGCAACAAAAGTTTGTTTGATGATCAGTTTGTTTGGCCAAGCAATGGTTTCGATATCATCCTAGATTTTGTTGCTCAATTTGCTTTAGCTAGGGAGGTGCAAAATTATGCCTTGACTATGCCTATTTTGCATACTCAAAGAAATGTTGGGTGGTCTTTTCCACTTGATGGTTGGGTGAAGCTTGACACTGATGGTTCTTATAAGAGATCTTTGCAACGAGTTGCTGCTGCTGGTGTTATTACAGATGTTACTGGTGCTTGGATAGGTAGGTTTGTCCACGATATTGGTTGTTGTTCTCCCCTTGAGGCAGTGTTGTGGGGTGTTTACTCGGGTCTTCTTTTGACCTGGAACTTAGGATATCACCAGGTGGAGTTAAACTCAAACTCTCTAATTGTCATCAATATTCTATCGGACTCGATAGGGAGGAGTTTGACAAATTGTTCCTTGGCTCAGGATATTAAGTTACTAATGACTGGAGAGTTGGTGGTGAACTCGCTTCATGTCTCTCGAGAAGGAAATCAATGTACTGATTGGTTGGCTAAATCTACAACTCTACATCAGATTGGTTTTATGTACCTTCAGGAGCCCCCCTCAGGTTGTCTAACCCTACTGCGTAAGGACATAACTAATGCTTCTGACTAGAGGCGTAGTGTGTAGCTGTTTAGGTTTTGTGTTTCATCTCCCTTGTATTCATTTTTTTTTCAAATTAAGTAATTATAACATAATTTTATACGGATGCTTTCAATATTTAATAATAGCAATAAGATGCTTAAGCCAACATTTTTTACATAAGAGAATTTCACCTCCTATTAAGTATGTTAATTTTAATGGAATTATGTATTATAGATCAAGAATTGATCATGTTGGGTACACATATCTTACAAGTATACAATCTAAATCGGGTGTCAATCACATTTCAATTTAGAAAATTAAAGGTTTGAGTCATGATAAGTTTTCGAGTCATGATAAGTTAACTTACAATTCCTTTTCATTTTAAAGAAAATGATTGATTATATAATTTGTGAATTATTATATATACTCTAATGATTTAGTCGATACATATTCAAAGATTATCAATTACGAATTCTACGGATATAAAAAAAAAAAACTCGGTTGAATATATATTTTAGTGCTCTCTTTGCATCCCCATCCATGTGTCCTCTCCAACATTACGTCCCTTTCACGTAATGAAGCCATCAACCATACTGCTTGCTTGCTTTATGGTGCAAAAAATATCCTGAAAAGATAAGGATAAGAAAACGAAAGAGAAAAGAAAGTGATCATGCACACATTGACACGTTATATTTCTTGTGAAAGGGGGGGGTTTTTAAGTACTTAAAACTATACTTTTGGTAATATACAGAGAGACGTTTCTAAGAAAAGAAAAAGGACAAAAGCTTAAAGTGGTCGACCAAAAGGCAAAGTACTTAAAACTATACTTTTGGTAATATACAAAGAGACGTTTCTAAGAAAAGAAAAAGAAAAAAAGCTTAAAGTGATCGACCAAAGGGCAAAGTACGTAGTATTTTTCAGAATCATATCCCACAGAAAGCAAGATGACTATGTCTGGAAGAATGGGTCAGCGGTGGAATCTGTGACGTTTGTCTTCCACCACTTGCCATTATCGTGCATGAGATTTCAGCAAATATGGAAAAAGCTAATCGCAGGAAAATTTCTTTTAAAATAATTTAATACATATTAAATTGATTTTTAAAGTTTATAAATGCTACAAGATATGTTTTAGCAATTTAAAACAACAAAATTAGTTTTAAAATAAATAAATTTATTATAAAAATCTGTTTTGTTTAACTAAATATTTATTTAATTCTTTTTTGTTAATGCATTGATCAAGAGGAAAATTTTATTATTGAACGACTTACTTTTTACATTGAAAACACATCATCTCATAATTTTTAGTAAGTCTTCACTTATTTGATGGGATGGTTAAGTTCTATGATTAAACTCCTTTTAGAACTAATAGCTTATCAGTATAAACTTTAAACTTTACTCTGTGACATCAAAAAAGGTTCTGTTTATATAATTATTGTCTTAGTGATCGTTATAGTCATCACGAATTATATTAATTGAATTATTTTTCCTATATCATAAATTATGTATTATATATATATATATAATAACTTAGTTAATATTTAATATGTTGACCACGATAATTACTTAAACAATAAGTCCTAAAAATTTTTCATAAAATTTTAACATGGTCGTTTAATTAGTTTTCTATAGATGAAAAAGCGATATTTCTATCTAAAAATAAAAAATAAAATATATGATGAAATGTATTTATGTAATTTATAAAATGTCTAGCTATTAATTTTTTAATCCTATTTCAGAAAAAATGGTTGAAAGAAAATTGTCAAGCATTCTTTAGACGATTTTTGGACTTTTTAAATCACAGTTTGTAGTTTGTAACCTTCTTTTTCTCAAGAAAACTTTTTAAAAATATTTATTTTTCTATACTTTGATGTATACAATTTATCTGTTTACTTAACCAAAATTTATTTTTGGCAGACACCAAACATCATGGATTGCATTATAGGAAACCTTCATCTTGTTCGTACCGGAAAAGTGGTACAAAAAAAGAACCGACAAAGAGAAAACTAAACTAAAGTTGGAAATTTCGTGATTAATGAAACTATTATTGACAAGAACTGAGGAATCTAAATCTAAGATTATGAAGTATATACTTCCCTAATTAAACTTCGTAAGAATTCCAGCCACGTATTTTGGCAAAGGGTGGTCCAATTACTGCTAAGCTCGTCGTGATTTAATTTTCTCTATTTAGCATTCACTAAATCGACCAGCAAACGACGAAAAAAAAAAGGAAGAAAGTGACAAGAATATGTCAGAATTCAGAAGGAGACAATGTACATCAGATGATTTACTACAGTATATTACGTGGCTCGCATTGTTTATGTGATTGAACGTATCAAGGTCAGTGAAGTCTCTATAAGGTGTTTGGCGGATGATAAAGCAGAGATTATTAATACAGTAAATATTACAATTTTATATCTAAAATTTGAGAAAATATGATTGTTTTTATATTTGATGATAAAGCAGAGATTTAATGTAAATGAAATTGATAATTTCCAAAGGGGTATAGTAGTTTCATAAAAATTCTGATTCAACCGCGGTTGTTTCTAGCACGAACGAAAACAAAAAAATTAATCACGAAATAAACAAATCAACACCCGAAATTTGGTAACACAATTTGACACACCTTGCTTACGTCTGTGGAGCTCTCACCCAACTTAATTACTTTGACCTGTGATACAACAATAATTTACTCAAAGCATTACAGAGCCGACTCATACTCCACCCTTGACACTATCCCTCGTCTTCATTGCCTGTGAAAGTAAATTACACTCAATAATACGATCGTCTCGTACTAACCTCAACAGAGAATTTTTCTCAACAACTTTTAACAATAAAGATAATAAACAGAAAATTCAAGTGATTAAAATAATAAAGAACATAGATGAATACACTTGAGATAAGAAAAACAACTTCCCTAATTAATTTAGCTCATTCAATGACAATTTAGAAAGTTGTTCACCAAGAGTACTGCCGTATTCAGTTGCTGGAATTTTCGAACATCACTTCCACTGTTAACAACCACATAATCAACATCCAATCAGTTCACCAAAAGCCACACAATAGATTAAGAACAAAAGCACAGAAAGAATACATAAACCAGAAATTAATCAGCTGCAAAACTCTCCAAGAACACCCTCAATTGTCTTTGAATAATAGAAGAATACCTAGCCGCATAAAGTCACAAATCACCCAACCAAAAACACGCAAAAGCACAGAGAGAAAAAATCACAGTTGTTGCACACCCACCATTAACGACAACAAAACCAAAGAAAAGTGCAGCGCACACACATCAACTTAGGTTGTGTGACCAATAAAAAACAGTTGCTATCTCTTCCAATAAGCAACGACAGTTGCAAATAAAACGTAGCTAAAAAATCTGCACAAGTCACGCGATTCAGCCTACAAAAGTTTACAACAAATAGAGTTATAGCTTAACACAATCAGCTGGAAGATTATTGAAAATCATCCTAGGAATCTCAGCTACCAAGTCATCCAAAACCTATCGTTTTTCCTTTTCAAAAACAACAACGTTCAGCCCATTAAAATGCGATTCCCAGCCATATTATGTAAAATATATAACATAGAAATAAAGTAGATTCAATGTAAGTTAATAGCATAACTATTTTTCTCTATAGCTAATATACTGTAACCGTAAATGGTTATATTAATTAGTTTGTTATTAGCTTCAATTGAAAACTCTATATATAAATAATTCTTTGTGCGTAAATAAAGAGATAGCAAATTCTTATTTTTCTTCTTTAAATAAATCTCTACATGGTATCAGAGCAAAAACGGTTACTGGTTACTGAACTTTGCTACTGATATTTTCTGTTAGTCATGGCGGAAAGTCATTGTCTTTATGATATGAGACAACACTACGATAGCTAGTTCGTTGAAGATCCTCTACAGCTTCAATCATCATATCATCCTAGTATGGTTGTCGTATCATCTCCTCAATGGATCTAATTATTTGTCATGGTTGAGATTTGTGAGAATTGCCTTAGGAGCTAAGGTAAAATTGGGATTCATCAATGGAACGTGTAGTGTACCAGATAAAACATCACCTGAATATGAACACTGGGTTTGGGTAGACTATATGGTTACGTCATGGATTCTGAACTCTATTTCTAAAGAGTTAGTTGATGCATTCATTTATGAAAAAAATGCAAAACAATTGTGGGAAGAACTTCAAGAGAGATTTGGAGAAAGTAATGGACCTATGATCTACCAGATTCGGAGAGAAATAAGTTTGATTGTTCAAGGCAATATGAACATTGCCAGATATTATACTAGATTAAAGAAACTATAGGATGAGTTGAGTTATTTACCGCCAATGCCAAAATATACGTGTGATTCATTAATAACCACAATTGATTTGAATAAGATGAATAGATTAATCCAGTTCTTGATGGGTTTAAACAATTCAGTTGATCAAGTTAAAAATCAAATTCTTCTTATGGATCCTATTCCTAGTGTGAATAAAGCTTATTCAATGATTCTACGGGTTAAAAAAACAAAAAGAAATACATTCCATGGAGGATGTTTCTGAACGTAACGTGTTGATGGCCACAGGACATGGTTTTAAGAAGGAAGGAGGAAAAGAACATAATTAGTGGAACGATAAGAGAAGAGAAGCAAATTTCGGTATTGTGATTACTGCAAAACAGAGGGTCACTTGTTTCAAATTACATGGATATCTGGAATGGTTTAAGGGCAACAATGATCAAAAAGGCAAGAAACAATTAAGAGTGATGCAAATCTAGTTGACATGCCATTTGAAGGAGCTGATAAATATGAGATTATTCAGAAATCGCCTGGATGGTCTGTAGAAATTACAAATGTTATACAACAAGAAGTTATGAAATATATGAAAGGAATGAGTGTGGGGGAAGATAGTAATTGAGTTAATTTTACTTATCTAACATATTTTACAGGTTCTATGCTTAATTTTGCTTTTAGTTCACTTGATTTTGTAGAACTAGGTTCATGGATAATTGATACCGTAGCTTTAAACCATATGAGATCAAACCTTAAGCTCTTTGCTTAACCAAAAATATCGAAAGGATGTACACCAGCGTTTTTACCGAATGTATCAATTAAATTGGTTCATAATGTAGGAGACATAACCATCAATTCTTTTCTTAAACTCACCTCTGCTCTTCATATACCTAGCCTCAAGTTCAATTTACTTTCAATTCATAAGCTTGCAAATACGTCTGGAATCACAATCATTTTTTTACCTTTCTTTGTGTTTATTTCAGGTCCTGCTAACTACGAAAGTTTTAGCAATTGGAAGAGTTGTGGGAAGCCTTTACATTCAAGACAAAACTAGTTTCTCACAAGCCATAATTGATTCGGTGATTCCAGATAAGAAGATGACAAGTTTGCATACACAACAGTAAGTAACTTGTACGTTTACTGAACGTATAAACAAGAGAAAACAAACTGATTTTAAGCTTTGGCATAACAAATTAGGACATGCACCTTACTCTGTTATCAAACATATTGATGCTATTCCTTTTGCTGATTCAATCTCTTTACCTTAAGGTGACATTTGTCCTTTATCCAAACAACACAAATTACCATTTTTTCAACAACAAACTACTTCATCCAATATTTTTGATATTATACTTGTAAACCTTTAGGGACCTTATAAAACTCCATCTATTTTTGGAGCTTATTATTTCTTAACTGTTGTTGATGATTATAGTTGAGCTACTTGGACTTTTTTACTTAACCACAAGACTCAAACTGCCAAAACCTTGCAAACATTCTCATTCTTGTTGAAAATTAGTTTTAAACCACTGTTAAAGTCGTGAGAAGTGATAATGATAGTGAGTTTGTTAATTCAGATTGTTCTAGTATGTTCCAAACTAAAGGAATTCTGCACCAACGTTCATGTCCATATTCTCCTCAACAGAATGGGATAGTTGAAAGAAAGCACAAACATCTCTGGCAAACTGCTCAATCTTTGATATTTCAAAGTAAGTTGCCAAAGAAATTTTGGGGAGATTCCATTTTAGTGGCTACCTACATAATCACAGACTTCCTATGCCTCTTTTTTCCTAGAAAACTCCTTATGAGTTGTTCTATAATAAGCCACTAAGTTATGAAACTCTTAAAACTTTCAGTTGTCTTTGTTATGCTACCAATACCCTACCTTATAAGGATAAATTTGATCCTAGAGCCTTTAAGTGTGTCCTTATTGGCTATGTTACTGGTCAGAAGGCATTTAAACTATATGATCTTGCTACCCATAAAACATTTGTTTCCAGAGATGTTATTTTCTATGATTCTATTTTTCCTTATGTTCAAGATTTACTACACCACAACTTTATTCTACTCCTCTTCCAGAAATTTCTCCCACTGATCCTCCTCCCACATTTCCTAATGACTTTCTTTATCTTCCTTTAGACTCACCCATACATAATACCACACCTTATGTATCACCAGTTGATTCATCCTCTATAGATAAAATGTAGAGTACTTCAGTTCTAGCTAAAGCACTAATATTGATCTCTTCTTTAGATGTTTCTGATGCTTCTATACCTCCTTTACATATTCGGAAAAGCACAAGAGTCAAATAAAGGATTTTGTCTCAAATATAAATGCTTCTAGCTGCAACTACACATCTACTGCTGGTTTTTTCTCAGCTCAGTCACCTACTTCAAATATGTCATATACTTCTTCACCCACCTTGTTTTACTTCTTTATAACTACATTTTATGGAAAATATATCTACTGTCCATGAACCTTGTAGCTATAATCGAGTTAAACTGGATGAAAATTAGGTTAAGGCTATGCAACAGAAGCTTCATACGTTAGAGCAAAACAACACTAGGCAGCTCACTTCTTTACCTCCCAACAAGAAAGCTAGTGATTCTAAATGGGTTTATAAAATAAAATTTAAACCTGATGGTAGTATGGATCAATATAAACCTGAAGGTCTTGATTATACCGATAGCTTTTCTCTTGTTGCTAAACTCTTTACTTTGCGTTTATTTCTTGCCGTTGTTTTTGTTGAATTGAGTTGTTTTATGCAACCTGCTGTAATGAAACTAGTGGAGGAGCCAACAATGAGAGTGAAAGTGAAGA
>JANZLC010000007.1:26220194-26232305 GCA_026413385.1 Erythroxylum gracilipes | reverse complement strand
AAGTAGACATAATTATAATAAAATTGAATAAATTGTAATAATAAATTTGAATAATAATAAATACAATAATAATAATAATAATAATAATAATAATAATAAATTCTGAATAATATTCAAGACAATTTTTAAACAAAATTTAATAATTATTGTAGTAATAATAATCAGATTAATATTAATAACAAGAACAATTATAATTACACATAATCTTAATAAGATTTAAAACATTGTAATAATAAATTTGAATAATAATAAATACAATTAAAAATTATAATATAATTAGGATAATAATAAATATATCAAACTTGAATAATAATAATAATAATAATAATAATAATAATAATAATAATGATAATAATGATAATAATAATCATAATCACATAACAATAACAATAACAACTATAATTATAGTAATAATAATAAGATTTAGATAATAATAATCATTATAAATAATAATAATAATAATAATAATAACAACATAATAATAAAAATAGTAATAACAATAAGAAGAAGAAGATAATAATAATTATAATAATTATAATAATAAAAAGATAATAATAATAATCCTTATAATTATAATAATTATATTATTATAAGAGAATATAATAATCAACCCACTAAATTACTTAAATTTAAGTACAATAATAATAATAATAATAACAATAACTATAAACTTCTAGTATCAATAAGGAATTTAATATTATTAATAATAAATTTAACAAATACTCTACAATAAATTTGATAATAAAATTTACGTTTTAATTAATATTTATTATTTTATTAAATAATTATTAATTAATAAATAAAAATACACTTAATATCAACAACAAAATTAATCAGGTCTATGAATTATAATAAACATATTATTAATAATAACCCTTTACATCCAACCGAAGGTGAAGAAGGCTAGATAATATATTTTGATACATGGCTTCCCTGGCACGATTCCAAGTAAACAAGCCAAACTTTGTTCTCGGCCTGGCTTGTTTACTTTCACCTTTTCCCTCTTAAGCCGCAAACGTGCTTTTAAAATTTTAAGGGAAAACGACGTCGTCTTACTCTTGGACAGAGTAAGACAGGGAAATCTTCGACAGGTGATCTGCTCTCCGAAAGGACAGCTTGAGCTTCTCATTTCACAAAAAGCTACCACGAACTTTATCTTTTCCTTCACATAAATCCAAACATTGCAACCACCTTCAGGACCAGTCACTTTCCTCCATGTCCTCACCTCTGTCCACCTTTCAAACCCATCCACCTTTCTCAAAAGCTTTTCACCTAATGCATCTTCACTAACACAATGCTTTCGAAGAGTTTTGGACTTTTCACTTAGTTATTGTGGTTTGTATGAGTTCTTCTTTAATCTCCAAAATTTTTTAAAAATACAGGTTAATTACATTAAGTCCTCTTATAATTTGATCTTTTTTTAGTTCTTATATTTATAGTTATTAAATGAAAGAAAATAAGAACAATTTGAAAATTTCCAAAGGGATGTAGTAGTTTCGCAAAATCTTCGATTTGATCGCAGTCGTTTCTAACATAATAAAAAATGGAAAAATTAAATGCACAAATGTAAACCAATACTAAAATTTGTTAACGTATTTCGACACATCTCACCTACGTCTGCAAGGCCCTCACCTAGCTTAATTATCTCTTACAATACTAAAAAGTTTTACTCATGGCACTGTAGAGTCGACTCACACAACCTTTTACATTATCTCTTATCCTCATTACCTGTGAAAGAAATTCACACCCAATAGTACGACCGCCTTATACTAACCTCAACAAAGGATTTTTCTTAACAAGTTTTAATAATAAAGATAATAAACGGACAACTCAAGTGATTAAAATAATAAAGAATGTTCTATTTCCACAGGTAAATGACAAGGCTTATCGAAAACTAACCTGTAATGTGACATGCCTATCGAAGTTTTGTACGTAGTTTGGTATGCCCACAAAGCATCGTCTAATCATAAGCTCAATCCTTTCTATTCGGATTCACCACTTTTTCCAGTATGGATTTGATCTCCCTATTGGACACTTCAACTTGTCCACTTATTTGGGGATGATATGCTGTAGAGACTCAGTGTGTGATACCACATCTCCTTATCAAAGCCTAAAAAATCTTGTTGCAGAAATGGGTTCCTCGATTGCTAATGATAGCTTGAGGCATTCCGAACTTGACAAAAATGTTAGATTTAACAAAATCTATAACAGTTTTAACATCGTCAGATAAAGTAGCCTTAGCTTCAACCTATTTCGAAACATAATCTACAACTAACAAAATGTAGTTCTTACCAAAGGAAGAAGGAAAAGGACCTATAAAGTCTATTCCCCACACATAAAAAATCTCACATACAAGGATGTTCGTGAGTGGCATTTGATTTCTCGATCCTAAGTTACCTATTCTTTGACAACGATCATAAGACTTGCAAAACATGTAAGAGTCATAAAACAATTTAGACCAAAACAGTCCACATTTAAGAATTTTTCAAGCGGTTCTTTTGGGATCAAAGTGTCCCCCACACACAGATGAATGGAAAAAAAATGTAAAATAGAAGGAATTTCATCATCTGTGACACATCTCCTAACAATCTGATCAGAACAAAATTTTCATAAATGAGGCTCATCCCAAATGTAGTATTTGGCCTCTCGCTTAATTTTATCTCTTTCAACTATAGACAAATCATTAGGTAAAGACTTAGTCACCAAAAAGTTTACTATGTTCGCATACTATGGAATTACCTGTTGAATTGCGAAGAGAATCTCATCTGAAAATTTGTCGTGAAGAACATCAAAATGCGGTACTTGGAGTGATCTTGCTTAGGTGATCAGTCACTAAATTTTCAGCTTTTTTCTTGTCGCGGATTTCCAAATCAAATTCTTGAAGTAGTAAAATCTATCGAATCAATCTTGGCTTGGCTTCTTTCTTTTCACCAAATATTTCAAAGCTACATGGTCTGAATAGATGATCACCTTTGTTCCCAACAGGTATGACCAAAACTTCTCCAATCCAAAGACTACGGCTAAAAACTCCTTCTCCATCGTAGAATAATTTTTCTGGGCATCATTAAGTGTCATGGACGCATAATAAATAACATGAGGTACCTTGTCCACTTTTTGGCCCAGCACGACGCCAACTGCATAATCCGAAGCATCGCACATCAACTAGAATGGCATGTCCCATTTCGGTGGCTGAATAATCGGTGCTATAGTGAGTAGTTCCTTGAGTTCATCAAACGCACTTTTGCATGGCTCATCAAAATCAAACTTCACATCTTTTTGGAGTAGTCTACACACGGGTTGCACAATTTTGGAGAAGTCATTGATAAATTGCCGATAAAATCCTACGTGACCAAGAAAAGAACAAACTTCTTGCATAGTCGCGGGGTAAGATAAAGATCAAATAACATCTATCTTAGCCCTATCGACTTCAATTCCCTTAGCAGAGACATTAAGACCCAAAATTATGCCTTGATCAACCATAAAATGATACTTTTCATAATTTAAAACCAAATTAGTTTCAATGCAACGTTTAAGCACTTTTTCAAGGTTGATAATGCATGTTTCAAAAGACTCTCCATAGACCGTGAAATCATCCATAAAATTTTCTATGAAATTTTCCACAAGATTAGAGCAAATACTTATCATACACCTTTGAAACGTCGCGGGCATTACACAATCCAAATCACATTCTTTGATAAGCAAAGGTGTCGAATGGACATGTGAAGGTTGCTTTCTCTTGATCCTTGGGTGCTACCAAAATCTGGTGGTATCCTGAATAGCCATCTAAACAACAATAGTGAGATTTACCTGCAAGTCTTTCAAGCATTTGATCAATAAATGGAAGCAAAAAATGATATTTTCTAGTAACCGAATTAAACTTCCTATAATCTATGCATACTCTCCAACAATTTTGAACACGAGATGGTATTAACTCACCATCGCTATTTTTCAATCACAATTACACCAGTTTTCTTTGGAACTACCTGGACTGGACTTACTCAATTGCTATACGAAATTGGATAAATAATGCCAACATCAAGAAGCTTCAAAATTTCTTTCTTGACCACTTCCATCATGGGTGGATTTAGACGACGTCGGGGTTGCCTCACCTCCTTCGCTTCATCTTCCATCAAAATTCGGTGCATGCAAATAGTATGACTAATACCCTTCAAAATAGCCACTATCTAACTGAAAACTTCCTTATTCTCCTTTAACACGTTAATTAGCTGACTGTCCTGCAAAACCGTAAGTTGATTAAAGATAATAAGAGGCAATGTATCTTGCTCACCTAAAAAGATGTACTTCAAATGACTAGGCAAGCTCTTCAATTCCAACTTTTGTGGCTTGACTAACGATGAAAACAACTTGTCATTACTTCTAGACATCTTCACGTACGGTAGCTGCTGGAATATTGGTTTGGTGGTCTCCATTTTGCGCAATTGTCTTTCCATTTGATCATTGGGCAAAACCGATTCTTGGCTTCCTTGCCATCTTGATGTATTTTCCATTTCCAAGATTATTTCAAGGTTGTCTTTGTCTTGCAAAATTGAATTTTTTTGCACCCATGTGTCAATAAAATTCATAAAAACAATAGGTTGTTCATCATCTGAAATTTTCATGGTATTGTATATATTGAACTTAATTAATTCACCATCAAATTCCATAGTTAACGATCCATCATGAACATCTATTTTCATTCTAGTGGTTTTCAAGAATGGCCTTCTGAATAAAATCGAAGTGGAAGAAGATGTATCATCAGTACCCATTTGCAAAATATAAAAATTAGCCGAAAAAGCATATTCCCTACTTGAACCAAAATGTACTCTAACACACCCTTCAGATAAGCATTTGAGCGATCCGCTAAGTGAATTACCACATTAGTTTCTTTAAGAGGTCCAACATTTAAAGATTTATAAACATCATATGGCATGACATTTATGGATGCACCTAAATCTAACATAGCTCTTTCAATTCGCAAATCACCAATTTGACATGGGATAGTGAGCATACCTGTGTCTTGACACTTGGGTGGAAACTTTTTCTTTGCAAAATTGCTGAAATGTTCTCCCCTAATTGCACTTTCTCATCATATTTTAATTTCCTCTTTGAAGTGCAAAGTTCCTTAAGAAATTTCACATACCGTGGAATCTGTTTAATCGCATCAAGTAGAGGAATATTTACCTGAACTTTTCAGAAAATCTCCCATATTTCCTTCTCTTGCTCTTCCTTCTTTTCTTTGGCAAATCGACTCGGAAAAGTGGGCAGAATCACCATATTCTGCAGATTATTTTGCGTCATTTCTAGTTGTGAAGGTGTCTTTTGCGTTGCTTCTTCTTCTACCTCTTTTTTGGAATTTTTCGAAAGTGGCTTATGCAATTCCTTTCCACTCTGTAATATGATAGCCTTCGCACTTTGTTTGGGATTGATCTCCGGTTGTGCTAGAAAATTCCCAGAATTTTGTGCCTCCAATCGATTTATGGTAGTTTCCATTTGGTTGATTTGATTTTCAATATTTCTTTGTTGATTTTCAATATTTTGGATACTTGTTTCAGTATTCCGCTGAAACTTCGAAGTGTTAGTGGCCAAAAATTGAACTATATCTTCCAAAGAGGGCTTACCTTCGGAATTGGTTGTTATGTTTTGATGTTATCGAGGCATATACGATTGTCTATATTGTTGGAAATTCGTGGTTGCTTGCTGCTCTTGAGGATTTCCATAACGTAAATTTGGGCGATCGCGCCAACCCGGATTGTAGGTGTTGAAAAATGGGTCGTACTTCCTTTGATTCGGTCCAGCAAAACCTCCCACGGCATTCACATGTTATGTATTTTCATCCTGTAAAACCAAACATGCATCAGTGGAATGTTATTCCGCATACCTTTGCTTCTTCTTTCTTTATAACCACAATTTATCGCACCAAGGATGTAAGATCATCCAATATTTTCTCCAAAGTGGTCACATTCACTTCATTCACAGTTTTTGTTCCATGCCTCGTACGTATTCCAAATTGTTGGGTATTTGAAGCCATGTTCGCGATGAAGTCCCTTACGGTTGTCGATGTTTTGTCAATTAAGATGCCACCGCTTGCAGCGTCAATCATACTCCTATCCTAAAGCAAAAGACCCTCGTAGAAATATTGAATCAATAGCTGATCGGTTATTTGGTGGTGTGGACAGCTAGCGCAAAGTTTCTTGAATCTTTCCTAATATTAGTAAAGTGTTTCTCCCCTATGTTATCGAATTCCACATATTTCCTTCCAAATATTGGCTACTCTCGATGCTGGAAAATATTTCTCAAAGAAAAGCCTCTTCATTTCAACCCATGTTTACACGTTTTCTCTGGCTAAATAGTACAACCAATCTTGAGCATCATCTTTGAAGGAAAATGGGAAGGCTTTTAGCTTAATATGCTCTTCCGTCACATTCGTCGGCTTCATTCCCATGCAAACCACGTCAAATTCCTTCAAGTGTTTATACGGATCTTCTCCCGATAATCCCCTGAAAATATGTAATAAATGAATCAACCCAGATTTTAATTCCAAAGTATTGTTATCACCTAAATTTGGAAAGTTAATGCAGTGGGGCTGTTGAGCGTTCGTGGGCGTGGCTAGTTCTCGAAGGGTTCGGTTTGCTGCCATCTGTTCAATTTTCTACGTTTGTTACTGTTGTTTCGTCTGTTTTCGTAGCCTTTTGGCTGTCTTCTCGATCTCTGAATCAAATAAAAATTGTGTTGTTTTGTCTACTCGTGCAACATACATATACCATTGAGAAATTCCACGACAACGGTGCCAAAATTTGGCACTACTATCACCTGCAACCAAATTAAAAAAGAAATCAACTTCCATTAACACAAATTAATGTACTAGTGGAAAGTGGGTATCGTTCCCACGAGAAATTTTAACGGTAAAGAGATTACGAGTTCAAAACTAAAACAAAGTAAAGGGGAGAGGGATTGGCTTTAATTCACGACAATTTAGAAAAGAGTAACAAAAATTGAAAATCAACTAAAATAATTGGATCTAAAAATTTAATATACAAACCTTGGCTTCGGGTCACCGATGTTATCACACTAAAATGGATCATTGATATAAAATTCAATTCATCAATAAACATTCATTAGGGGATGTTTTCTCTTAACTGTAAATGAATAGAAACATATATTATAAGCATTCTTATTAATCAACAACCTAGATACGATTATAGGTTCAATTGAATAATAGCTTTAAGAACTAAGAAACCAATGAACAAGATAACACATGTACGACATGCATTTAATCAAGATGAGTATCTTCTTAGAATTTCCCACTGTGACGTAAAGAAGGTAATCCCAGTGATTAACAAAACTGAACGTCATATTTCATTAATCTAGCTATTAAACGAATCGATTCCTAGTTGCGCACCTAGAAATCAACCAATTCAATTAGAAAAAGTAATTCAAAAGGCACTCAATATTCATCAACAAAACAAACTTTATTGAAACATCTCACACATAATACATGATAACATGATTCCCCTTAACCAAGAAAAGGGATTTAGCTACTCATATCGAAAGTGAAAATCAAAGAAATAACAAAACATATAGTCTCTATCCCTGGTCTTTTCCTAAAGAATCTGAAAATACTTAGAAGAAAATTCAAAAACGTCAACTAAATTGAAGGAAAAATCTACATAAATTCTAAAACTATTATAATCCTAAAGCTGACATGAACATTAACAATTCCACTCTTTTTATGCTTTTTGATCCCTTCTTTTTTCCATCATCTTTAGCAGATCACACCTCCCACGTATTCAAGTTACAGATCTCCAACAATCTGATCTTCCAAGATTATGAAAATCTCAAACGAATCAGATTTGAATTTGAAAACAGATTTTGCAGATAGTTTCCATCATTGTATATGCCCATGCTTAGTCACTGAATTTGCTGCCAATCTAGAATTTTTGGGTTTTCTTTATTTCGTTTGCATCTTTTTGATTCAATATCATCTCTTCACTGTTGAAAATCATCTGAGAATACTTAAGAGACAATTCCATCAATTTTAAATAATAATTTTAACACATGAGAAAGATTTATATACCAAATGAATTCAAAATGACAACTTAACATAATCATTTCCAATATATGTAGGAATCATAAAGAGAAAAGTTAATTTAATCAAGTTAGGCTTAATCGTAAAGTTTGAGAAGCTTTATGATTAAATATGAAATATTTAATAAACAAGGATCAGTATGAGATATTGAATCTAATTTGGGTATAACTGATATTTATTTAGAATTACAAATAATTCTAACCAAAGTTTAATTGCAATTATAATTTAATTTCAATTAAATTACTAAAACATTCAAAACCTATTATAAATAGGCTTAAGCTCTAATAGAGCTAACACGTCGTACTTAACCGTCTTTGTAAGAGTTATAGAGTTCTCTCAACTCATTCTGTAGACACTGTTAGAGGCCAGTCGTTTGTACGGCTACGATGGTAGAGACGGATCGGTTTAAAAAACGATTCGAAGGATTCAACAAGATAAGGATCAAGCGTTGGAATAAGGTACGAATTAAGTTTCCATTTTATTATGATTATTAATCATTTTATAGATTAAAATGATCTAAGTTTTTAGGAAATCAAAATACAAAAAGTTTTATAATTGTTCCGCTGCAGTCGGGATCGAATTCTGACCCGATAAGGGAGAAAAACTTGTTTGTTTTGAGATGATTTACAAAGGTAAAAGAGCCCTCCTTTTATAGCTTAAGGAGACTCTTCAATTTTTACATTTCTCCGATGTGGAATTTCCTACACTCGCCACTAAATCTTAGAAATATATCACAAAGTCAACAATACGGATGGAAAAAGTTGCTTGTGGTCACAATTTGACGCTATAGGGACAATTCTTGAGTCGTCCTTCATCATCATATATATATGGTTTGCTCCAGTAAAAGGGAATGCAAGCTCGCTAAACACTGTTCTTATATCTTAATTTAGCTAACAAAACCTATGGTTATACTCATGCAAGAGCACTGTTCTTACCATCCAGGTGAAGGTGGCTGAAATATCCATACTCACTCTTCTGTCCTTCGTTTTGATTGTCACAGTTTCCATGTTCGCTTACCACGACCAACACCGTCGCTAGGTATTTGTTGGATGTATCGGAGTAGTGACAACTATTGTAATGTATGGATCTCCTCTGGTGGCTGTGGTGAGTGATGTTCTTTATGATATAAAACATATGACTATCTCTAGTTTGCAATTATTTCTATATAATAAAAGAGTCGTCCTATCCATTATAAAACTTTTAGCTTTGTGGTGATGAATCATTGTCATATTTATAGAAGTTATATAATATGTCAACCTATTTAAACAATACAGTGATTTCATGTAAAATTCTATTGTATATAATGATTAGGTATGATTTTCCACTTTTTTATCAAAAAAGTTTTGTAATCAGTAATTAGTAGGTATGGATAATTATGAATGCTATATTTTATAAATAAAAATATTATATTTTATAGTTATTATTATTAATAACCGTCGCATGATAAATATATAATTAATCTTATTTTTATTTTAAAATTATCATATAAAACATAAAGAAAGTGAAGAGGATTACTATTTTCTATGAACAAAAAAAAGAAAATAAAGGATAATGTATATAGAGAATAATGATAATCTAATTGAATTCATCTAACTATTTAATTTTCTATTCTTCTTTTAGAAAACAGTGATTCAAACAAAAAACGTGGAATTTATGCCATTCTTCTACCTATCATTTTTCACATTACTTTTGGTCGGGTCGGCCATCCTAGGCCCAAAACCAACTGGCCTATGGGCCATTTGGCCCATCCACAGACAAGAACTAAGCCTGGTAAGCCTTCGTTATATAAGATCGCTACCGCAGGTAACCTAAGGGGCTAAGAGCTCCCTGCCTCTCTTTTGATTTCACAACTACACCCTAATACCGACGCTAACTTAAGCTACGAAGGGGCAAGCCGGAGATCCATCTTCGGTGTGTCTTTCGGTGTTTTTGCAGGTATTTCATAGTCATAGCTTACGGGACCTATGGATCCAAGTAATGATGTTCAGCCTTAGCAAAATTCGACTGAACCATTTTGCGCCCACCGTGGGGCTGGACGTCAGGGCACCACGTCGAGAAACACCCAAATCAGTCAGGCGGCGGCAGCGAATCCTGATGTAGCCGTTGTCGCAGCACTTGCCTTACAACGCATGGGTTTACAATTTTCTGGCACCTTTCCACCGCCACAGCTAGATCCCCAGATCTGTCTTCCACGCATTACCCAAACGTCTAGTGCGGAAGAACTGCCCCCAGTAAACCCGACTAACCAAACACAATCCTCTCATGACCATCCACAATCTCAACACCAAGATCAAGAAGCACAGAGCGTAGCCATGGAAGGTAGCGCTGGAAACCATTCGCACCCGCACACTCAACCTTTCCTAAATACAAACCCTCCTGAACCGCAACAAAGTTCCCTCACCTAAAAGCAAATAGGGGAAGCGGCAGATCTGTTGATTCGTCAGATCCTACGCTCTCAGATGGAACAACAAGCCCTTACACGACAGACAGGTATATTAGCAAATCGCCATTCCGTCGAAACCCTCGAGAAAATCATAGATGACCGTATCCACATGGCTATGAATTCTCGTCAGGAGCAGTTGCCGACACAATACAACTCTTCGTTCATCCCAGAAATCTTGGATATCCTTCCAGCAACCAATACGAAGATACCAAAGCCTGAAAAATATACCGGAAAGACCGATCCCTTCGACTACCTTCAGCATTTCCAATCGATGATGAACCTGCACTGTATCCCTGATGCCATTCAGTGTAAGGCTTTCTGCACTGCCTTTTAAGAAGGAGCCCAGAGATGGTTTACCAATCTACCTCCCCGCTGCATCACCTATTTTGAAGATTTCAAGTTGCTATTCCTCAATCAATTTGCTACAAGCAAACGGCCACAGAAAACTTCCTTGGAAGTGATGCAGCTGACCCAGGGAAGGAATGAGAGTTTACAGGAGTTCATCGCTCGGTTTAACAATAAAGCTGTAGAAGTTCCCAACCTAACGTGCTCGTCCATGTTGGCTGCTCTTATGAGCAACACGAGGGATGACGAATTCAAGAAGTCGTTGTCCCTTGATCAGCCCAAGTCGATTCAAGAGATCAGACATCGAGTGGACAAGTACATCTAGCTCGAGGAAGTGTTGAATAACACAAAAAGTAGAGCGGATGATCGCTGGCCGGGTGGCAGGTCGGACGAGCCTCACAAGCGACAGAAGGATCCATTGAACTGGAGACGACCGACCAATCGAAGGGATTACCACCGAGAATCCTTCACCTCGCTCAACAGGCGGAAGTCTTTAAGAAATAGCTCGGACGGACAGTCGAGGCCTATGTGGATGGCATGGTAGTCAAAAGCAAGACCGCAGCCGAACATGTAGAAAACCTGAAAGATGTCTTCCTGACCCTCAACCTTTTCCAAATGAGACTGAACCCGAAAAAATACGTCTTTGGTGTAGCATCTGGAAAATTCTTGGGTTTCATGATTACTCAAAGGGGGATTGAAGTAAATCCAGAAAAGATTGACTCTATCATTCAAATGCCCTCACCGCGATGCTTAAAAGATGTTTAAATACTGACTGGTCGGATAGTTTCTTTGAGCCGATTCGTCTCTAGGTTGGGCGATAAATGCCTTCCCTTCTTTAAAATTTTGAGAAAGGCAAACATGACCCATTTCCAATGGCTGGATGAGTGCGAGAGAGCATTTCAGCAGTTGAAGCACTATTTAACTAGCCTGCCAATTTTGCAGAGCCTCGCTAAAGGGGAACAGTTAATTATTTACCTAGCAGTTACAGAGGGGGGGATTAGCGCAGTTCTAGTCCGAACAGTCGGTACTGAATAGTTCTCGATCTATTATGTCAGTAAAGTATTGAGTGGGACAGAGACGCGGTATGCACCCATCGAGAAGCTAGCCCTATTGTTGATAACCACAACACGAAAACTTAGACCCTACTTTCAGAGTCACACAATTGAGGTGTGGATCGATCAACCTCTCAGGCAATGCCTTCAAAAACTTGAGACTTCTGGGCGGTTAATTAGATCGG
>JANZLC010000007.1:26160808-26173705 GCA_026413385.1 Erythroxylum gracilipes | reverse complement strand
AGAGTGGGAATCATTTGTTCTTGTTTGAATCAATTAGAATAAATATGAAAGAAGTGAAAAGGAATGAATCAGATGAAAAAAAAATATACTGGCTTTCGAATGGAATGTCTTAAGGTCATACAAAGCGATCAGTTTGCTTTGTTGTTCGGTTGGGATCCGATTCCTGCGGATCGGGTCCCAACAATTGATTGATTAGAGTTTGTTGAAATATTCTTCATTCTATTATGAAGAATTCAAATCAACTATATATATATATATATAAGAGGATAAAAACCTTATTGAATTTGAATATATATATATATATATAAGAGGATAAAAACCTTATTGAATTTGAAGGTATGCCAACTTTCAGGGTTGACTTAGCTAGTACCTGTTTAGATGAGTTTTTGGGAGTTCAATAAGCAATTTTTTCTACTATAAAAGCCTTTTTTAAGAAAAATGGGTTTTTGGCTGTAAAATAAAAAAGCACTTCTTTAATAGATATAGTTTTTTTTACAGCCAAAATACAACTTTTTAAGAAACTCAAATTTGGAGTTTCTCAAAAAAGCGATTTTTTAGGTAGATTTTTCAGATCAATTAATAAGTCTATTTTTAAATTCCTTTTGCCTTTATATTTTACACATAATTCTTACAATAACTACAAACTCATCTTCCCGTTTATTATGTATTTACCTATTTACTCAACTTGAATAATTATTTTGGGATTTATATAATATTATTTGGCTTTTTATATGTTTTAATATCTATTTTCGATATTAGTTTACTTATATTATAATCTATATAAAAGATTTGGTTAGATATATTTTTATTTATGTTTTATATGGTTTAAAATTATATAATAATTAATATATTGTGCTTTGAATATTGTTTAATATACTTTAAATAATATTTATATGCATAAATAATTTTTTTACCAAATAAAATATATTTAAAATTAAAAGTACTTTTTATTTTTATGTTACCAAACAGTCTACTGTAGGATGCTCTTTCAAAAAAGCTCTTTTTTAAATAACAGCTAAACAGTCAACTGATTTCTTAGAAAAGTTTTTCTCAGAAATGCTCTACAAAAAAAGCTCTATTGACAAAAACTCTACTGATATAAGCTCAACCAAATAAAGGCTTAGTCCTGATGGTATTTGATAACAATCGATATGTACCTGACACTCAAAGATATGGAAGGAATTTTAATTTCTCTTCGTGCTCTTCTTTTCGTCTTTAAAACTAACCTCTTCTATGTTGTATATGTGAAGTAATAGGCTTGAGTTGTTGACAATATCAAAAGTTCATGGCATTATTTTTTAATCATTAGTCCTTAACATTCTTAAGACATGTTTATTCATAAAGTAATCAGACTTTAGTCAATTATTTTGTTAACTGCTATTATAAGGACATCGCTTCAGTTTTACATAAAGTTATAGGATGATTTCTTCCAAAGTCATTATATACAACATTATTGCATCAATGAATAATTAGAATAATATGTTCATTCTTATCAAGTTTTACATAAAATTATAGAATGATTCCTTTAGGTTTATGATATACAATGCTAATAAATCAATGATCAATTAGAGCCTTATTAGTGGAATACTCTTCATTAATTACAAAGAATTTCGAACCAAGAGGGGTTATGTACTCCACGATGACGAAAACCTTATAGAATTTGAAGGTATTAAACTATATTAGCATCGACTTTGTGAACCTGTCACGTGGATGTACCATGTAGCATAGACTTATTATGTGTCCTGGATCGTTCATGAAAGGGTTAAAAACAAAGGAAATGTGGAATACCTGATTTTGGTTTCATCTCAAATTTCGAAGCAGTTTTCGTGGCCAAAACGAGCTTCAATCTTTTGGGACCTTCACGGGAATCATTCACCGATTCTGCAGTTTTCTCAAAACATAAGCACTGTTAATGGGACAGAGAATCCTTATGCTTACGAATGATATGAGCAATTGCAAGAAGCCTTAACTTTTATATATAGCTTTCATATCGGGCTTCTCCATCACAGGCTCGATATGAATCCGATCTACAATAATCGAAATATATTTTTCTCCCAGACTTTGACCCATTGATTTAGATCATTTATTGGGTCACTTTATCAACTTTATCTAGATCAAATTATGTAACTTAACCGATAAGTTATTGAAAAACTAAAAAATACAATTAATGGTTATCTAACTTTATGGGAAATGACAAAATTGTCCAACATTCTCCCCTAGGGGAGAATCATTAATTGTAGTTTTGGATCAAGTTTGAAAACTCGATTAAGTCACACTACTGTATTGGTACCAAATTTTAAAGTAAAAAAATAGATATAAAGATAATGAAAGTCCAACACTCCATCCTGCAAGGCTTTCAATACCAAAAAATATCAAACATATGTGTCATGTGTGACACAGGTCCAATATAATCATGAATATCTAATACCTCACTAACATGAATGAGAAAATGGAGTATGGCAACCTAGGATGTTACCTATATGATCTAATATGTATCATCTTCGTTTGTAGGTCTCAATTTCTCCAACTTGATGCTAAACTGCAACAGAGAAATCATGTTTTCTATCACCAAATACTAAACAGTATTAGAGAAAACTTGTTTTCTCTCACTAAATGTTAAATTGTATTAGAGAACCTTTATGGGATTAAATCTTATATCTCCTATGTCTTGTCAATTTTATGGATATGCATACTAAACTGTATGTGTTTAAATGACATAGGCTTAAAGTCAATCCTTATATATGCCCAATGACCTTTAAAATGCTTAAGATCAACACAAATCTTAAGATTTTCATATATATTACGACTATACACAAGAACAGTTATTACTGAGGATAAACAGATGATCATCTATATTAATAAATAATCATAATATCATAATACATCAAAATGTATAAACATTTAAGGAGCAAATACAACGATCCCTAACTACTACTATTTGAGGACCTCAACATGCCCATACTAGATACATGTTTAACAAATACTAGTGGGTGAAGTCCTTTAGTTAATGAATTGGCTAACATTTCCTCAGTCCTGATTTGCTCCACTTTAATGTCACCTTTTTAATTCAACTCTTTTATGGTCAAGTATTTGACCTCTAAATGCTTAGAGCCTATGATATTCTTATTATTATTACTGAACAACACTGCAACAAGATTATCATAATATAACCGAATGGGTCTAGCTACCAAATCTACAACAGATAACTCAGAAATTAAGTTTTTGAGCCAAACCACCGGTGTAACAGCTCCATAACATACAACAAATTCTGCATATATAGTCGAGGAAATTACTAGTGTCTGCTTGACACTCTTCCATGATACTACCCCATTTGCCAATATAAAAATGTACCTTGAAGTGGATTTGCAATCATCCAAGAACATAACAAAATTAGAGTCTGTATATCCTGTGAGGTTTAAATCATTAACTTTTATGTATGTCAACGTATAATCTTTGGTACCCTTTAGGTATCTCAATGCTCGCTTAACTACATTCCAATGGTCTATAACTATGTTAGCTAGATATCGACCCCAGCAGTCCAACAATAAATGTAATGTCTAGTCTAGTGCACACCTGAGCATACATTAGTCTACCAATTGAACTAAAATAGGAACATTCCTCATAGCCTCTCTTTCAACTTCATTCTTTTGACACTGTGCTAAAGATAATCTCTCACTATGAGAGACAAGTGCTACAACAGATCTACATTCAACCATATTAAACCTTTGTAACACCTTTAATGTATGCTTTTTATAAGAGGCTCAATGAGTGTTGAGATCTGTCTCGGTGAATTAATATCGAGGATAAAAGATGTATCACTTAAATCCTTCTTGTCAAAGTGTTTAGCCATAAATTACTTCACCTCATGCAATATGGTTAAATCATTTGACGCGAGCAAGATATCATCCACATACAGTAATCGGAAGATAACTTTCCTGCCCCTGATCTTATAGTATAAGCATCCTTCAACTTTGTTTTTCATAAAGCCGAACAAAGTCAAAACCTTATCAAATTTTAGGTGCCATTGTCTGGAAGCTTGTTTTAGACCATATATTGATTTATTCAACTTACAAACTTTTTAAATTGCACCTTGATCTTGAAATCCATTAGGTTGCTCCATACAGACCTCCTTATAAAGGTCACCATTTAAAAAAGTGGTTTTAATGTCTATCTGATGTAGCTCCATATCATAAGGAGCTATTATTGTCATAATTACTCTAAACACATCCTTCGAGGATACAGGAGAGAAGGTGATATTGAAGTCAACTCCTTCTCTCTGGGTGAATCCCCTGGCAACTAACCACGCCTTAAACTGCTCAACTTGCCCCTGTATGTCCTTCTTGGTCTTAAATAGCCATTTGCTATTGACAGGCCTTCAATGTTGAGGTAAATTAACCATCTCTCGTACCTTATTATGCCTCATAGATTGCTTCTCATCCTTCACCGCTTCCCACTCTGCATGGGTCCAGAAATGACTTCTGTAAAAGTAACTGGATCCACAACATATCCTATATCATAGTGTTGTTCACCCAAACAAACTATATAATCTAATAAGATAGCAGGTTGCCTCTCTCTGGTGGATCTTCGCAACTGCATAAGTTCTTGTACCTTAGGAACCTCTTCCTGAGCAGGTATAGATCCCTGTGCCTGCATGGGCCTGATACTTGGACCTTCATCCACTGGACCTGACTGTATGAGAGGCGGATACGAAATAATCGTAGTATTCTTCCTACTATCTCTTGGAGGGTGCGAGGATCCTTCCTCATCATGGACATCGTATTCTAGAAACTTAGCCTTCTGTGATTCCACTATTCTAGCCCCTCCTTCTCTACAGTAAAAGATGTAGCCCTTAGATTGATCGGGATATCCTACTCGATAGCAATGAGTGAAACAAGGTCGCAATTTGCTCTCATAAGAATTATATAATTGTACCTCAACAAGGCAGACCCACATATAAATGAGTGCAAGGCCTGGTTTCATACCAACCCAAAGTTCAAAAGGCATCTTAGGTACTAACTTACTTAAGACTCTATTTAAGATATACAATGTCATCTTGATGGCTTCGCCTCAAAGGTATTCGGGTAGGTTAGTCCTGCTCTGCATTGAACTCATCATGTCCTTTAGGATACAATTACACCTTTCGGTCACATCATTTTGCTTAGGACTACTTGACATAGTGAACTGAGTCACACTATTCCAACTGATTCCAAGTTCCTGACAGATATGACAATCTTTATTCCCCTCCCCTGTCAGATATGACAATCTTTATTGATTTGTTCAAATGGTTCTCAACCTTAGTCTTAAATATCTTGAACTTATCAAGAACTTAAGACTTTTCCTTAAGTAAGAACACATAGCAATAGTGGGAATAATCGTCTCTAAACGTCAGAAAATATCTAGCATTGCATAACGTGACTGTATAGGGACTACTACCATTTATATGTATGAGGTCCAATAAACCAAGAGCATGAATTGACCCCTTTTTCTTTATCTTGGTCAACTTATCCCTGCAATAATCTATACATGTTTCCAAATCACTGAAGTCCAAAGTTAGAAGAATGTTATCCTTTATTAATCTCTCATCCCTCTCCCTGGAGATAAGACGTTTATACCACAACATGTACGATGTTTTTTCTATGAAGGCTCTCTTTCAGGTGATAGGTTCGACAATATAAGAAGAGGCATATATTTTGTTAGGAGTAAGACACATTCTATATAATCCGTAGGCTAATAAGGTAGTTCCAATATGTCTTGCATTTATAGAAATATTTACAACCGAAGTATCAAATACAAGATGATAACCCTCATTATCCAAAACTAATACAGAGATCAAGTTCCTTTTAAAAGACAGTATATAAAATGTGTCTCGTAAAACCAGTACAAAAATTGTATCGAGGTTCAAACCTACACCCCTACATACAAAACGTCCACCTCTTCATTGTTGTCGACTATTAGCTTCTCCTCTCATTTAGTTTACCTTCTCGTAGATCTGAACCCCTACATTGTGAAACAACATGATTAGAAGCTCCATTATCTAGCCACCAAGAACTTGAAGTGATTATAGCTAAGTTGGATTTATGAATCATGTAGGCCAAGGAGTTACCTGAAAGTTCCTGTTTAACCTTCCAAAGTTTGTACTTTGGGCAATCAGCTTTCCTATGCCCCTTCTTCTTACAGAAAAAGCATCTCATACTCTTCATGTCATATGCACCCTTGAAAATAATAGATTGTCCAATCCGAATCTGTGGAGAGGGTTTGGGTTTCTTACCCTTACCCTTAAATTATTGAGGCTTTGCCTTTCCTTTACCTTTGGTAGCTGCATACAGGGCTATATGAGGAGAACTCTTAAACTTCTACTCAGCTGCAACACACCAGGAAATCAGGGCATTGATATCCTAGGCCTCATCTTAAGAGATGTATGATGTCACCAACATCTCAAACTCTCGAGGGAGAGTATTAAGTGTCTGATGCACTGTGAGTGTGTTAGGAATGGGTACATCAAATGCCTTCAGTTTACTTTGAAGGTAAACCATCTTGATGATGTACTCTTTGACATCTCCTCCTATGTACCTCATAAAGAATAGCTCTTTAATCAAGGTGCTCTACTCCTTATGGGAAGACACCTTGTAACTCTAGAAAATATTGTCCATAAAGTCCTTTGCTATAATCGTATCTGGTAATCCACTAAGTAGATGATCCGACATCGACCGTCTGATGGTCCAATAACACATCCAATTTGATCGCTTCCAAATTGCCATAGTCGCCTTATCAGCTTCTGAACTGATATCAGTGAGTGGAGAAGGTCTCTCTATAAGCATTGCCATGTTGATGTCGACCATCTCCAAGCCAAACTCAACATCTTCTTCCTTTTTTTGAAATTGAAACCAATTAAGGTCTTAATCGTAACAGCATTGTTGATTACAAAAAAAAGTGACTGCAAAATAGAAAAGACAATGTAAAGATTATCATAAATGTTGGATAACAGTGATACTTAAAGCATTAAATCAATATCTATACTGAGAATCTGATCACATATATTATGGAACACCTTTAGGTTGAATACACAATATATGCAATTAGACCCTCACATAAAAGGCGATCAGAGTACAAACCATCAACTCTCACTACACTACCACCTTTGGGTGAATAGATCATTTAAGAAATGACTTTCCTCCATCTAATGCCTTTATGTACATCTCAAAACCTTATGTAAGGCCAACACCTTTGAGCAGAATAACCAAACATAAGACCAGAGATATCCCCTGACATATGAGCAGAACAATCCAAAATACTAACTTGAAAGGTCACTTTGGTGACTACATCTTCATCAATACCCTAGAAGGTCTACAAACACAAGGGATACATCCTTATGTTATCCTCACATTCTATATAAGCATAATGTATGTGAAAATCATCTATAAATGCAAAAACCAAATGCACAGTCAAATAATCACACACTGGTACTGAAAATATTGCCTTTAAATTTTATTTGAGACCTTTATCTTAAAATTCTTAATAAGAGTGACTATTGTGCTTTCCCAAATACCGAAACTACCATATGAGACACGGAACCTTAAGTGTCTCCCTTATGTGCAATTCTAAACATGAAAATTTGCTCAAAATTAGCTTAAAAAGCTTTAAAACCTTTTTCTGGAATCTAATTACCAATGTAATAAACCCAGAAAATTGAAAAATCACTTTAAAAATTCTCCCAACCTGAAAATTGACCCAAAAAGGACTTGGGGCAACTTTACGAAAATTCTGAAAATTTTCCTTTTTTGGTGCTGGCGTTAGAACAGCGTTGTGCGGTGATGTCAACCTGCAGTGACGTCATCCCGACGTCATACACGTGCATGGAAGGGGGCACACACTCGCTAAACGCTGCAAGCGCCCACCCGCACCCCTACGCTCGCAGTTACTATACACACACCAACACACGTAGACGTGCCTATATTGTATGGCACGTGCATTGCACGCTTCGCCACGTGTCTCCATCCTTGCTATCTAAGTGTCGGGATGGATGGCAGGGCGTCGCGCCAACCTGTCTCTCACTCGTGGGAGAACTGGTCACATGAGGCACGTAAACTAAACCTCCCTCTAGTGGTTATTGTAGCACTATTGAGCACCTGACAGTGCAATTGCCCTCCGACGTGGAAGGGGATCAATTTTTTGTACTTTTTGGCCCGTTTTTGACCCGTTTTTCATAGCTAACCTCATGTATACTACTTTCACGTAATCATATATGCAAAAAAACCGTAAAACAAATAAAAAACTAATGAAAACTTAATGGATGAAAACAAAAAAAAACCTTCGTTTCTGGCAACCCAATTACATAACTGCTCTGATATCACGTATAACACGTAACATAGACCTTATTACGTGTCTTGGATCGTTCATGAAAGGGTTAAAAATTAAGGAAATGCGAAATACTTGATTTTGGTTCCATCTCAAATTCTAAAGTAGTTTTCATGGTCAAAACGAGCTCTAATCTTTCGGGACCTTCACGAGAATTGTTCACCGACACGTGGTTAACGTTTTTCTACAGCTTTATCAAAACGTAAGGACTCTTGATAGATCAAAAAATCTGTATGCTTACAAATGATATAAGTAACTGCAGAAGACCTTAACCTTTATATATAGCTTCTATATTGGACTTTTCCATCACAAGCCCAATATGGATTCGGTTCACACTAATCGAGATTTATTTTCTTTCTGAACTTTGACCTATTGATTTAGATCATTTATTGAACTACTTTATTACCTTTATCTGAAACAAATTACATAACTTAATCAATAAATTATTAAAAAATCAAAAAATACAATTAATGATCATCTAACTTTACAAGAAGTGACAAAATTGTCCATAAGTAGAGATACGGAAGGAATTTTGTGAACCTGTCAGTCTCTTCCTTTCATCGTTAAAAATAAACCCTTCTGCGTTGTATAACGTGAAGGCAGGGGTTTGAGTTGTTCAGATTTCGTGGACCCTATCAGAATGAAGGCGGAGGTTTGAGTCGTTCAGATTTCGTGGAGCGTATCATCAGTTCATGACATTATTTTTTAATCAGATTTCGTGGAGCGTATCAGAAGTCATGTCATTATTTTTTAATCGTATTAACATTCTTGGGACATATTTTTTCTGCTTTGCTTATATCGAAAGCAATTTCCTATCCCTTCAAAATCAACTTCTATACATTGGCTAATTTATAATAAGGGAGGGGAGACTTGGTGCGGTAAGTTATCCATTCCCACTTGATTTTAATTAGTCATAATTAAATGAATGCTATTATTGCAAACAACCTATAATTAATTATTAAGTATTAATTAATTATTTGAAATGATTAACAATTCTTAACCCACAAGGAAAACAAATTTAATTTTGTGATTATTTAAGACATGAAGGAATCAACTTCATGTGTATATTTATAATAAATCATTCTAATAACAATTATCATATTAGACAGGCTATGATAGTCCTGTCTAATATGACATCCATTCCCACTTGATTTTAATTAAATGAATGCTATTATAGCAAACAACCTATAATTAATTATTTGAAACGATTAACAATTATTGACCCTCGAGGAAAACAATTTAAATTTTGTGATTATTTAAGACATGAAGTAATCAACATGTGTATATTTATAATAAATCATTCTAATAACAATTATCATATTAATCAACATGTGTATATTTATAATAAATCATTATAATAACAATTATCATATTAGACAGATTATAATAGTCGTGTTTTAATATTTTTATTTGAAAAATTGGTTTAATCATATCTAGAATCAAACAGCGTGTATATATTCTTTTATTTCCATTTCCCCTTGATTTTATACCCAGTCTAACAACTTTTCAGGTCAATAAATTGGTTTTCGCAGAATCATTAAGGCCAAACCAGCTTGAAATATAAACACAGTTTCTGAATTTCTTTCGAGCTTTAACTAAATTCACCAACTTTAGCTCTACCACTAACTACAAGATCTGCAATTTCACATGGCTGAAGTTGGGAAAACCCAAGATGTATATCATTCACCTAAAGGTTTAGCCATTGGTACATCCTATCCGCCCAATTATTATATGTACCAAGCTGATTATCCTGATTTTTACTTACGAGTCACCAAAAGTGAGCACTTGATAGAGCTGAAAGAGACATGTGTAAGTAACCAATGTCATATATATCAAAGTGAAAGTAAACATTATTCTAAAAGAAAAACATAGTAAACAACTTAAACTTCATTTACAAAATTCATTCAAAATTTTCAACAGACGTATTTCATAATCTAATTTAAAATATATATTATATATGAAAAGATCAATAAAAGTGGTTGCAACTAGATGCTTAATGTATTTTAAGTAAAGGATTTAATTGATTTTTTGATAGGTTTCATTAAATACTATATTTCAATTTAATTTGGCCACAAAATTTTTATAATTTGACTCTAAGCACTAGCTTCCCAGCCCTTTTCTTCTCCATCTCTTAGACCTTAAGATTTTCCTTCCAAATAGGTCATAATGCTTATTTTACTGTTCTGTATGAGTGCACTTGCATACATAAAAATTGAAGAAAATGTCGTCCATCAGAGTTGTAACAGGGTTGTTACATCAGCGCAGGTATGCTTCGAATGGCCAAGGATATTGCAGAAAGCGATGCAGGTTCACGAGTTCTCGTGGTGAGCTCTGAAATGGACATGGCGAGTTTTTTTCGACCACCTTGCAGTGCCAGCTTTGCTTCCTTGGCAGCTCAATCAATGAACGGGGACGCTGCAGGTGCTCTTATCATCCGTTTAGTTGACCATTAAAGACCATTGTTCCTATTGGAAATTTCCTTTAAGTATGTAAATTTTTGATTTTAGGAATCAGTTTAGAGGTATTGATTTGATATCTATCAAATAAATTAGATTTTATTTTATGCTAATTTAAATTAGATATTATCTGATTTTTAAATTTTAGTTAGAAAAAGACTGTATAAATTGACAAGCTTCAATTCAATAAAATTTGAGAGTCTTTTCCACATAAAAAAAAATCAACAATTGGTATCATAACTCTCTTGATCTTAAGAGAATTCTAAGCCTACAAATCTATAATCCATAACTCATTCTACGCTTTCTCACACCACAAATCAAAAACCATACGTCAATGAATTCAGAATCATCATTCACTGTCATTATTCTGCCAATGTTTGATGGTAGAAATGATCTAAGTTAGGCTATTCAAATGGAGGCCTTCTTTGAAGCAAATAACTTCTGGGAAGCTGTAAATGAAGACTATGACGTTCTGGATTTGCTAATAAATCCTACAATGACTCAAATTAAGATGCACAAAGAAAAGAAAAAAAATCAGGAGAAGACAAAAACAAGAGTTTCAATAAGATCGACAACAATAACAACAAAAACAATGATTCATATCCTATCTTGCTTATATTGTAAAAAAAATCACCCACAAAGAAAATATTGATGGAGGCCTGATATCAAATGCAAAAAATGTAGACAAATTGAACATATGGAAAAAATTTGTAAATCACAAAATGAAGAAGCAAAAGCAGTACATCAAAAGGACGAATTATTTTAACATTAAAGTTCTGCAATTCCTAAGACAAGAAGGAGTTATGACAAGCTTCAATTTAATAAAATTTAAAAGTCTCCTCCCCGTAAAAAAACCAACAGTTCCATGTTGTGTCTGAGAGTCAGACAACAATTCCAGACACCTATGGATGGAGGAGTCAGAGGGCAGTTGCGTGAAACGGATCTCCTTCCTCATTTCTCAAAGGACATGCCTTCGTTGATCGCCCAAAACGTTGAGAAGTGCTTGGTTGACGCATTTAGTCCACTGGGAATAAGCACTGAACAATGGAACTCGTTGGTTTGGATAGTCCAGCCAAGTAGTTTAGTCATTGTCAACCATATTAATTGAATCTGTATTTAGGGTGAAGCAAGAGAAACTATCAATTAAAAAAAAAAAACTATCAATAACTAGGCAGGTGTTGAGTGAGCATGGAAATATGTGCAGTGCATCCATCTTTTTCATTATGGACGAGATGAGAAGATCATCTTTGGATGACAAATAGAAAACAACAGGTGAAGGAATGGAAAGGGGCGTTGTGATTGGATATGGAGCAGGTCTCACCATTGAAACTGTTGTCCTTCGAAGCGCTTCCATCTAGAACCTCCCCAGTCCCCACTCGCAAGAGCTGAAAGCTTCTGCCCATTTCACCGTTTCATGAGCTTTTCAATGACATTAGCGGTTATTGAATTGGGATTTTTCTTAAAAAAATTAGAAGCAGTGGTCCAATCACCTTTAATGGTAACTTTGTACAGTGACAAGTAACGATCGACACAAGAAGGTAAAGCAAGGTTGACATGTCTAATCGTTTTTCTTGACTTTTTGTTCTTCCGTCACATCTGTTTTTTATATCAACAAGTTTTATAATATTTATTCCATGACAAGATTTAGAGATGTTTCAGCGAATGTATGTATGACCGTTTGATCAATAATTTAACTAAGTTGTTGCGGTAGAGAATGAGTCCAATTATTTTTTAGTATATTTGACAACTGCAACCTCTTTTATGAAATTAGTAAATATTGGTTCTAACTAATTTTTTTATTTTGCAGTTATGGAAAAATACTTTAAAAAATTAAATCAGGATGTTAATAAAGCACCTCCAGCATCAAAGGAGGTTATTATTGAAGAACTTGTGATTGACTTAGAAAATCTTTCTTCCGATCGATGATTAAGACCTAATATAATGGAGTATTCTCCTGAAAAACAAGATCAGGTGCACAAAGCTTATTTATTAAAAGGTCCTTGTCAACTTCGAAATCATAACTTTCCTCAAACCATGGATGGAGATCGTAAGCGGAGATTTATTGTATCATGGTTTGATGATTTCA
>JANZLC010000007.1:26148873-26158912 GCA_026413385.1 Erythroxylum gracilipes | reverse complement strand
GCTTTAATTTTAGTTTCTAGCAAGCCTACCAAAACAGGGTTTGAAGCAGCAACAATCTGTTTTACCATCATTTTTTTTAGGAGATCATTCAACCCCCTCGTATTCCACACAAGTAGAGACATCATTTAAAAAAGGCATTCAGGGGATATAACCCCCTTATGCTTCTTCTTCTTGGTTGTCTTTCTGGTCACCGTACTCCTAGCCTGCTTAGGTAATTTTGGAGGAATCTCACCCTCTTCTGTATCAACAGCAGATGGATCATCCCCACCTCTATTCGGTAGCTCTACCTCTATATCTGATCAGCTGAGGACGTAGCAGCCCCTCCCATCGGGGAGGCAATCCCTATTTTTGTATTTGTAAGATGGGGTCTCTAAAGGACAAGCCAACTCTCCATTCCCCACCTGACATGTAGTGTCATTAAGGGTCTAATCATCCCCAACCAAGTGGTCCTGTTCGACCACAGTCATATGGCCAACATCAACCTGAGGGGGACTATCCATAGAAGAATCACAAGCTGCAACAATTGGTGGGCAGCCAAGAGGGCCCTCTTCGGCAGTCACCTCTTCGGTAGTCACCCTTATCCCATCACCTGACTGAACCTGTTCAGGGACCAACTGACTATGGTGATCTAGAGGCTGAGGACTCAAATCCTGCGACCATCCTGACAGAAATTGTCGCCCCGTCAGTACCCACTGCTTACGGAAAGAAGTTGGTTTCCATGGATAAGTAACAGAAATGCTAGCACTGACCAATTCACCTGCTTCGTTGAGACGCCTAATGGGCACCTTGTCCAGTAGCACAACATCCTTGGCAACTTCAATACAGATCTTAGCATATCCAATGCGATTCATGGCAGTAGTTTGGGAGTCCAAGCAAATAGGTTTCCCAATGCCACTAGCAAGATGACTCCCTCCAACGTCTAATACTCCAAGGGAAGACCATGAAATTGCACCCACAACGGAAGAACCTCAACCGAGCTCCTGTCCAAACCCAGACCAGGTCTCCATTGACACAAAAGCAGAGGATGAATATCGATGTGCCATGGCATAAGTTCAAGGATTACAAAGACATTTTCTTGCGAATGAGAACTTAAACAGAAACATTTCGTCCTTCATGAGCATGGCTTTCTCAAAGTCGTACTTACTCCACCGTGCCTTAGCCCAGGCATTAACAGCCGGAAAAGCTAGGCGTTTACTCCAGAAAAAACCAATTAAGGCATTAGACTAAGGCTTTATGCTAGCCCTCAACAACTCTACCAGAGGGGAGATGACCCCATCCTCAAGAACTTGAGGGTAATGGTTAAGCATACCTCGATGGGTAGGTCCAGCAACTTTATCACGCCAGGAGCGCCCACTCTGTCCCAGGGCGGAAGCAAAGGTCAAGGGAGGACTTCGATCAGCAGGGGGAGTGGAAGGAGGAGCACCCTGCGCCGCCATTTGAGGGGAGCCAGCACCGGGCACAGTCGCCACATCAGGAAGAGGATCTGCGGACCAGAAGGAGATGGAGGAAGGGTGGGAAAGGGGTCGGGATTTGGAGAGGGCGTCGGGTCACCCATAGGGATGGGTGCCTGCCTAAGACCAAGGGCAAGTAGGAAAGACCAAAAAATCGAAGGCTAACGGCTGGAAGAGAAAGTGGGGGCAAGGGCAGGAGAGGGCATAGGGTAAAAGACCAAATGGACAGGAAACATTACAATCTTTGTTTTAACATTTTTATGATATAAAACTTTTGACCCGTTGGGTTGTTGTCTCCTTTGAAATTCTGTATATAAAAATGCCAAATGATTCACAATTTCCAAGACATAATCCTTTAAAATTGCAAAATAAATTATAATATAATATAAGTTGGTCAATAGTTAGTTATTTTGTATATCAATTTTTTATTTAAAATGAAAAACATTTCCTCTCAGATTATATATAGTTTTTGAAATAGATTTAGAAAATTTTGGACATTTTAAACTTATAAGTTTTCATATGAATCAAACCATGTAAGTTTTCATTTGTTATTTATTTATTTATTATTGAAAAACAAATTATAATATAATCTAAGTTAATCAACAATTAGTTATTAAGTATATCAATATTTATTTAAAAGATAACATATGTTCTCTTAAATTATATATATATCTTTTTGTAACGGATGAATTAACAAATTTTGAACATTTTAAACTTATAAATTTTCATACAAACCTAATTGAAAAACCCGAAAGGGTGTAATAGTTTCACAAACTCTTCAATTTGACCGTAGTTACTTGTAAGGTTCTACCGGAGTTACTTGTAACTGTATCTATCGATTACTATATATAAAATAAATGTATCAGCAACTATTAATTTTTCTGTACCAAACAAAAACAGAAAAATAAATACGAAATTAAACAGATCAACACGAAAAATTTGGTAACGCAGTTCGGCACACCTTGCCTACGTCTACGGGGCCCTCACTCAGCTTAATATTTTCACCGAAGTACAATAGATTTACCCAAGGCTTTACTAAGCCGACATCACTCAACCCTTGACACTATTTCTCAACCTCACTTCCTGTTAAAGAATTTCACACTCAATAGTACAACCGCCTCGTATTAATCTTAATAGAGGATTTTCTTAATTAATCTTTGAATGAAAAAACAGTAAACGAATAACCCAAGTGATTAGAATACTAAAGAACGAAAAATGAATACACTAGAGATAGGAAGGAACGACTTCTCGATAAATTCAGCTCCTTCTAAGACAAATCTGAAAGTCGTACATTAAGTAGATTGTCGTAGTTAGCTGCTAGGACTTTGCCCCTAACTTTCAATCGTGAATCTTCAAAGGGAGCCACTCAAAGAACACGTCATAAAACCGAAAGGCAGCACCAAAATGACGCATACACCAGAAAGATGAATCAATTACCTTGAAAAAGCCACTAGCAATTTGACGTTGAAGAGTTAGAAATATGGATAGCTGATTTACGCAATGTCAAAAGCAAAATCACAGCTGCACCAAAATCTCCATCAACAACCCAACCAACAAGCACACTCTAGGCAATAGACACTTCAGCCCCCCTTGGTCACGAGATGCTTAAAGAGTCTTCAAAAGATGGAGTTCTTCTAATAACCAATCAGCTATAAATCCAAATAGACTATCTCAAGGAATGTTTTCACGGAGGAAAGACGTTGAAGCATAAAATGAAATTCTGAAGCTGATTCACACAAAGATGAAATCAAAACATAGTTGATGCATTCTATGCAGTTGACACAACACCTACACCATTCACGTCGACACCATCTATTACCTAATTCACTAAAGATGCAATAAAACAATTGTTTCCCATTGCACAGAGAGGTCTTCACACACACCCACTTCACTTCTATGCCCATACAATCTCCATAAGAAATGTAATCCACATAAATCTTCATGCAAGATAGAGTTCTATTTACACAATATCCAAAAAGTCAATTCAAGTAAGACTTCTTAATTTATATTTTTTGTTATTATCTGAATATCCAATAATTAAAAATGTCAAAATTAAAATAATGGGACATAGTAAATATCCTAACACTAATGTTGCTTTCTCCAGTAACAGGAACAAAGGCAAACAAGAAGAAAGAGGAAAGTAAGAAAAATTTTCTTCTCTACCCCATCTTTTCTTGTGGTTTTGTTTATATTAAAGGATTTATAACATAATTGGTTATAACCACCTGTACTTCTCAGCTCTTTCAATTTGTAAATATAAAAGAAGAGTTTCTATAACGTTTAGGCTATATAGTCATTGAATCGAATGGGCTTCTTTTGTGTTCATTTGGGTCTGTGGTCATTAGTTTTTGGCCGGTCATCCAACACAACCTTGTCCTCAAGGTGGACAGAAAGAAAATCCTTAATGAAGTCAGTGAAATCTTCACAAGTAGCCTCAGAAGTAGGTTGATTCTCCCAGCATATGAGGAGTTGGTGGATGAAAGTGTTGTTGCGGATGAGAGTTTGAGTCTGGAGGACTTTATCTAGAAACAAGAGAGGTTATGAGTTGATAAATAAGTAGGAAGAGAGGTGGGAGGTCCAAAAGGGAGTCATGTATTTTAGCATCCGCTAGCAAAGAGAGTCTATAAGCCACTCGAACGATGCGTTCGCTAATCTGGAAAGGTCCATAAAAATGCGGGGCCAATTTGTCAGATTGGCGGTGTGCAAGAGTGGACTGACGATAGGGTTAGAGCTTTAGAAAAACCTAATCACCAACAGAAAATTTGATATATGAACATTTAGCATTAACCATACGGGTCATTCGAAGTTGGGCACGTTGCATATTTAATTGAAGTTAAGTGAGGATGACTTGACGTGTTGTAAAAGATCATCCAAAGTAGCAACCGAAGTACTATCGCTAATATATTCATGCAACGATGGTGGAGGACGACCATAAATAGCTTCATATGGAGTCATTTGGATTGCCAAGTGATAAGCGGTGTTATTATTGTATTCCGCCCAAGGAAGAAAAGAGACCCAGGATTTCAGGTTGGCAGTAGTGAAGGCGCATAGGTAATCTTCAAGACAACGGTTTGGCTATTTACTGATGGTAAGCACTACTTGTGGCTAGAGTAGTACGTCGCAATTTAAACAAGTCCTGCCAGAAGCGACTCATAAAGAGAGGATCTCTATCGGAGATAATAGTGGTAGGAAGGCCATGTAATTTTACAACATCTTTGACAAAGATATCAGCAACCATGGAGGCCATAAAGGAAGAAGGTAAGGTAGAAAAATGGGCATGTTTGGAGAAGCAGTCCATAGCAACCAAGATGGCAGACTTGTCATAGGAAAAAGGCAAATGAGTGATGAAATCTAAGGAGATGGAATCCCAAATCTTGCCGGGTATAGGGAGTGGCTGCAATAAACCTTGAGCGGCGCGATTGAAAGGTTTCACCGCTTGACAAGTAGAGCATTTGCGAACAAATTCAGAGACAATTATGCGCATGGATGGCTAGTAGAATTGCTTGGCAAGCCGAGCAAGAGTACGTTGTGGCTCATCATGACCACCAATGTGAGAATTGTGGAATTCAAATAAAAGCAAAGGGTAAAAGGCCGATTCAACTAGGACTAAAATTTTATTTTTGTATAAGACCAAGTTGTCAACAACAGAGTGATCCGGGTAAGCAACTGGGTCAGACAGGATTGAAGTAAGTAGAGAAGCTGAGTGCAGGTTGGAGCAATAGAAAGTGTGCAGACCATCCAAAATTGTAGCAAGGGGTTTAGATAAGAAGGAATGAAGGGTAGCAGCAGGCAGACTGGATAAAGCATCCGCAGGTTGGTTAACGGAACCTGGCTTGTAAATAATGTCAAAATCATACCCTAACAACTTGGTAAGCCATTTTTGTTGGGCTAAAGTTTGAACTGTCTGATTTATGAGAGAATTTAAGCTTTGATGGTCGGCTTGAATTGTGAAATGCCTACCCAATAGATAATGATGCCATTTCTTGATGGATTCAGTAATGGCAAACATTTCTCAGTCATAAGTAGAGGCTGACTGAAGATGAGGGTACATCTGTTTACTAAAGTAAGCAATAGGATGGCTAGATTGGGTTAAGACTGCTCCAATAGAAGTACCCAAGGCATTTGTCTATAGCAGGAAGGGCACTGAGAAATTAGGTAAAGTTAATGTTGGTGTGTGGCAAAGAGCTGTCTTAAGAGTGTTAAAGGCAATTTGCGCATTAGAATTCCAGATGAAAGATTGCTTCCGTAATAACTTAGTTAAAGGAGCCATGAAGAAAGCAAAGCCGGTAACAAAACGACGATAATAACTAGCAAGGCCCAGGAATCCACAAAGTTGTTTAACAGAAGTAGGGAGGGGCCAAGCTTGTATAGCCTCAATCTTTTTAGGATTGATCGAACCCCATCTTTAGAAACCAAATGACCCAAGTATTTCAGTTGAGTGCAACCGAAAACACATTTTGAAAGCTTACAATGAAGAGAATGATCTTTTAAAAGCTGGAGAACTTCCCGTAAATGGAGTAGATGAGAGTCCCAATTTGGACTATAAACCAAAATATCGTCCAAAAAAACAAGCACAAACTTGTGGAGAACATGTCTAAAAATAGTATTCATCAAGGCTTGAAATGTAATAGGGGCATTCAAAAGCCTCAATGGAAGAACAATAAATTCATAATGACCCTCGTGGGTGCGAAAGCCATTTTAGGGATAACATAAAGGTGGAGGCAAACTTGATGATAACTCGAGCAGAAGTCTAACTTGAAGAAAACCAAAGCGTCATGTAATTCGTCTAATAATTCATCAACAGTTGGAATTGGAAATTGATCTTTGACTGTGATGGTGTTCAAAGCACGATAATCAACGTAGAAACGCCAGGAGCCATCTTTTTTATGGACCAAGATGACTGGAGAAGAAAAAGGACTTGTGCTAGGGCAGATGATGCCATCCGACAGCATTTCAGAAACCAGCTTTTCAATCTCTACTTTCTGGAAATATGGGTAGCGATAAGGGTGAACAGTAATAGGGTAAGTGTCAAGCAAGAGGTGAATCTGGTGGTCACACTCGCGAAAAGGAGGTAAGGGGCTAGGTTTGGAGAAGACCACTAAAAATTGGGAAAAAAAGGTCAAAGAGGGAGGACGCTAGGAGGGGCATGAGCGCCTGGTGGATGATGGGAAATGGGTTGTCAGTGATGGGTTCACAAAAGAGATGGTAAAAGGATGCAATTATGGAACTGGGCTGGGGTCATAGAGGACAAAGTCGGTTGTTAGAGCCCGACGAGGCGTAGCCTGGATCCACCAAACTGAAACTCCATCTATAACTCAGTATAATCAAATAGGGTAGGCTCAAGTCCAGCCACACACTGAATGCCTAATACAATGTCGACTCCAAATAAGGGTAGGACGAAGAGGTCGACAAAGAAGGTGCCGCTAGCCAACCGAAGAGGGGTATTGGGACAGAACCTAACACAATCGATCTTAGCCCTATTACCTACCGTGATTGAGATAGGGTTAGGGTTGGAGGGAGAGACCCAAATGTTTGACCAGGAGGGATTGGATGAAGTTATGTGTAAAACCTTTTTTAATCAGGACAATGACTCGTTCATCGTGAAGAAAACCTTCTAGCTTTAAGGTTTTGAGAATAAAATGGCCCGTAAGGGCATGGAAGGAAATTTGAGGATGAGGAGTTTGTGGGGGAGCTCTGGAAGAGGAGGTGGCATCTGATGGTGTATGCAGGGAAGAGAGTTTAGAGGTAAGATCAATGTCCTCTTGTTCAGCTAAAAGACAGAGGAATTGGGGTGGACGATAACGGTGGTCAGGAACAAATTTGTCGTCGCAATTGTAATAGAGAATTTTTTCATGGTGACTGGCCATTTAGGCTGGTGTGAGGCATTTGATGGGTAGGGGACTGGGATGCAGGAGGTCTTTCTGTGGAGGTGGAGAAGAGGAAATGGGGATAAAAGATGATGTGGGACAGGATGGGAATTAAGGAAAGGAACGGAGGGGTTTGGAGACGTGGGTGGAAGTGATTTTATCTTCCAATAACTTGGCATGCCAATGGCATCCGAGAGATTGAGAGGTTTGAGTAATAAAATGTCTTTTTGGATATCGTCGGTGAGTCTAGAAATAAAACAATTGAGTAGATCACTAGCAGTGAGGCCTGGTGTTTGGGTAGATAGGGTTTGAAAGTCATGAATGTAAAAGTCTACTGTAGAGATTTGTTTGAGTTTGAATAGGGAAGCCTCAAGGTTTTGGTAAATGGAGGGGCCAAATCGAGTCGTAATATCGCGAACAAAGGTCAACCAAGTAGAGAATTGTCCCATATTATACATCAAGTGAAACCACAAAAAGGTAGGGCCAATCCAATAAAAATAAGCTATATAAAGCTTATGGGTAGGGGGTGTTTGGTGATAGTCGAAGAACCGATCAAGTTGGAAGAGCCATTCACCAACATTGTCACCAGAAAATAGTGAAACTTCAAGTTTTGGGAGGCGTGGAGGAGTGGGAGGATTGTGAGCAAAGGGGGTGACAGGAGGTTGTACGGGGAGGGATGGGGAATAAAAAGGAAATGTTTGGTGAAATATGCGTGTGGAGGGGGAAGGGAAAGATGGAGGGATGGTAGTTGAGGGGGTGGAGTTGGTAATAGAAGACCCATGTGAAAGGAAAATATGAGATGAAGGTGGGGTAGTGAAAATAGGGGGATCTATCGGATGTTTTTCCCAACGAGTCATCTTGAAAAGAAGGCCATCCATAGCTTGATGATGAGAAGCAGGTGTAGATTGCAGGGTCTCATAAGATGATGAGGTGTGTTTAATGGATTCGATGTGTGTCTGGAGGAGATCAGCTTACTGTTGCACGATATCTTTGAGGGACGCTACTTGATCCTTCAGCCATACGAGCGATTCCTCAATGGACTTGGCACGGGTCTGCACGCCTTCGGTCATGACAATGAAAGCACCAAATTGTTGCTTTCTCCAGCAACAGGAACAAGGGGGAACAAGAGCAAACACAAAGAAAGAGGAAAAGTAAGAAATTTTTTCTTCTCTGCCCCATCTTTTCCCGAGGTTCTGTTTATATTAAGGGATTCGTAACATAATTGATTATAACCCCTGTACTTCTTAGCTCTTTCAATTTGTAAAAATAAAAGAAGAGTTTCTATAACATTTAGGCTATATAGTCATTGAGTTGAATGAGCTTCTTGTGCGTTCGTTTAGGTCTGTAGTTAGTTTTCGGGTCTGCAACACCTAACCATATTTTTTTTTCATTTCTTATTTTATTCATATGTTATTGAAAAATAAATTATAATATCATCTATGTTATTTAATAATTAGTTATTATGTATATCCATTTTTATTTAAAAGATAAAAATACTCCATCTTTAGACTATTATATACTTTTTAAAATAGAAATAACGAATTTTGTACATCTTAAACTTATAAATTTAAATATAACTCAAATCACATGAATTTTCATTTCTTATTTTATTTATTTGTTATTATTTACAAGGAATAAATTAAAAATTATTACGTGTTTGAATATTACACTCCTCCCATTATTGTGAAAATGACGCACATAGTCGTATTTCCTTAATTGTATAAACCATAAAGGGAAAGAAAGATTGGACCACTCTCGCACGTTTATCCAACTACTGGCAAACATGTGGCGAAGGCTGATCACACGATTCGTATTAAGTCAAGAAATTTTGGATTTCAGTAAATGCTTGGCATGCGCTGCCAAGCAAGACTATTAAGTTCGGACTAAACCTCTCTACCTAATCTAAAGGATGGCAAATCAATTTGGATTAGGCTATTAATAAATATAAGTTTAAATTGATAGAATTTTAAATGAAAATTAGTTTAAATTAATTTGAATAAAACGTTGTTTTGAAAAAATTATACACGAATTGTTCATTTAATTTTTGAGTTAAAAAGTAATAATTACATATTTTATTTAAAAAGAATATAAATATTCAAGTGTGATGAAATTATTTATACTTATTTTATTGTCTATATAAATATAAAATTATGGGATTTGAGACTCACCCTTGACTTTGTTTTTCATACTATCAATAATAAAATTTTATTGGAACAAACACATCAATCTTTATAAGATCTTTCAACAAAAAGTTGTTGAATTTTCAAAGAGAAACTAATGTCCCTATCCAAAAGATTTTTTTAAATTTTCATATTTTTCTTATTATAAAATAAAATTCTTATAAATTATTTTCCTTATAATTCAGTTTATCATGAAATGTTAATTAGATATTTTCCTTAATCGTTTAGTATATAATTACTTATCTTTATATTATTTATTTATTTGTTTCTTGTAATTAATTAATTTAGTCATTATTTTTATAATTGATTAAAGTTTATTATTTCAAAAATATTATAAGATAATTACTTCTTCCTAAACAGCCATTGATATATACATGGACCCTTAAAGAGTTTGTAAACTGATTGTAAAAGCTCACACTATTATTCACGGTTTGTGAGTATTTAAACTCAATTACAAGATACATCAGATCAAGTCAAATCCTAAGCTAATTAAGAGAATGATCCTAGGAGATAAATCAGGAGATAATTACAAATTACAGCT
>JANZLC010000007.1:26110002-26120076 GCA_026413385.1 Erythroxylum gracilipes | reverse complement strand
AGATGGTACAAGAATTCAAATTTGACTTTAATCAATAAATAAAGTTTAATTTAAGCAAATTTTAAACATGACTTGAGGTTAAATAAAAAATTATTATGAAAAATCCGAAAGGATGTAGTTTCATACAAATTATGAATGGTCGCAGTTATTATAAATTTTCTGATAAATACGAAACAAAAAAAATCAAATACGGAGTAACAAATCAACACCTGAGATTTGGTAATGCAGTTCGACACATCTTGCCCACGTTTGCGAGCCCTCACTCAACTTAATTACTTTCACCTATGATACAACGATAGTTTTACTCAAGGCATTACAGAGCTGACTCACTCAACCCTTGACATTATCTCTCATCCTCACTACTTGTGAAAGTGAATCACACTCAATAGTACGACCGCCTCTTATTAACCTCATTAGAGAATTTTCTTAATAGTATTTAATAATAAAGGATGAAAATACAATAACTCAAAGTGATTGAAATAAAAACAAACATAAACAAAGACATTTAAGTAAGAAAAACAACTTCCCTAATAATTTCAACTTCTTCAATGACAAATCAAAAAGTTGTTCGCCAATGGTACTGTCGTATTTAGTTGTTAGATTTTCCAAACACCACTTCCATTATCGATAGCCACACAATCAACATCAAAACAATTCACCAAAAGCCAAACAAAGGATGAAGAACAGTAGCGCACAGAGAATGTATAGACTAAAAAATAAATCAGCTGCAAAGCTCTCAAAGAACATTGTCAACTGTCGTTGAATAATAGAAAGATACCCAGTCAAAAACCACACATGATGTCAACCACAACACAACATATCTGCCTAGATTGCCAGCCAAGTATCGTGTAAACCAGGAAAAAAAAATCTTAGCAGCAAAAATACGCACTCAACAACACACACAAAAGAAACGCAACTCATGCCCCTTCAGCTTAGGTTCATGATAAACACTGAAATTACCCAACCAAGACAAAGCAGTAGAAAAACCACCCAATCAACAACACATCCACAAGAGAAACGTTACACACACCCAATTAACTACAACACCATTAAATAAAATTGCAGCACACACACATCAGTCAAATCACGTAAAACTCCAATAGAAAAACATCATTAATGTTTTTTTACTGAAAAGCCACGACATTTACAAATTTAATGCCGCTCCAAAAATCTACACAAGTAACGTGATTCAACCTAGGTTGCGTGATTCACCTAGAAAAATTAGCAATAGATAGAGTTTTATTGCAATACAATCAACTGCTTAATATTATCTAGGATAACTCTAAAATCTCAGCCTCCAAGTCATACGAGAATTGTCGTTGATTCACATAAAAAACAACAGTCCTTTAGTCACAGTCCAGTGGCAATCAACCAACTAAATCTCCAAAGAATATGCTATCTCATCTTGATTATAATTTAAAACTAGTTAACATTATCTTGAAAGTCTAATTATCAAATAATGTCCAAAATAAAATAATAATAAATATAACATATATCTTAACAATCTCTCTGTCACATAGCTGAAATTCCTCCTAAAGAGTATAATTGGACGCATAGCATCAAATTCACAAATCATATGGAAACTCCACCTTAATCAAACAACATCCAAATGTAATCAAATATCCGAATATCGAAAGTCAAAAACATTCTCCCCTTGGGACAAAAAGATGTCAAAAAGCAAGACTAATAGTTACGGAGATACCTTGAAATCTCCCCCTAAATTGAACAGTTATATCAGATGAAGTAAACAAAGAATGCCTTCAATACGATCAATCTCAGCGAATAAAGAAGCATAACAACTAGCAGTAGGTGCAGCAAAAAAAATCATAACCATGTAGTGCAGTAGTATAAGGCCAAGATGACAATTTATCACTAGTCAAAACACTAACCAATATATTATTACTCACATCGAAGTCATCCACATACGACTGACTAAATTGATAAACCCCAAATATGCATTCAACGAATAAAAATAAAACTTAATCATTCTCCCCCTCACATAAACTATGTGAAAGCATATTGCCCAAACTAATACACCTTACAATATAGAGAGAAACTAAGGTAGAACTTGAAAAACCCAAATCATATAAAATTTTAATCTTCCTATAAGTCTCTAACCAAACATCAACATTTTCTCAACATAACTTCGTACATCAAAATCCAAAAGAAAAACTCTCAAATCATCAAGCAAAGCCTCATTCTCACATCAAATATATTATTCAACAATTAAAGAAAGTCATACACACACCAACCACCCAAACCTTAGAAAGCTCATAAATAAAAAACTCAAAAAGTCTAGACGTTAACTTCTTCGAGCCCTTTTTTAAAAAAACATCAAAATATACTTAAAAAATGTAAAACACATAGTCCCTCTGCTCCTCGAAGAAATTCAAAGGTAGGCTTATTCTTCGTCACATTAACTTTGTAATCAGATGTCTAGTTGGTTTCTCCCTCAGAAGCAACTAACAGATCCTCAGTCTGACCAGTTTCTTTAACAGCAGCAACTAACTATGAATCTGGAAATTTTCTTATTTTTCCTTCACTACATCTTTGTGCTTGTAATTGACCCTTTCTTACTCTAGTATGTTTTGGTAACATGGGTTACTGCTAGAAATTTAATGGAAAGCGTCTAGATTTTTGGTTTTGACCCCTTTGAAATGTCATTGGTAACAACTTGTAACAATTCGGCCTTATGTGCCCGATTACCCCATAAAAGTGGCATGTAGGTATGAACTTTTGGTTCTTCTTTGAGATTTCTCGTTGGACAGATTTGGTGGCGCCATTTTTCTCATCATTCGACTTAGAACATTCACCTTTATAATTAATGCCTTGGAGATCTCCTTTAATCTGACCAATTTCCAGCAATTGTTCTAATTTTTCTGTACCTCCATTTAACATCCTTATTCCTTTCTCTGTACTAACCAACTTCAATTTTGTTTCACCAAGCTCATCTAATGTAAGCAACAACTTCTTCTCTAAATCTTGATTGATGTTCTTCATGGAGAGGTTTTCTTTCTTTAGCTTTTCATTTTTCTTGCATATTTGCACCCATTTTGTATATATTAATTCATAGGCTTCATAGATATCCGCCTTTTTGTTATCAGAACCACTGTCATCACTATTATAATCTAAGGTTAGACTTTGAGTTGATTTGTCTGTGTTTTTCCCAAAATTTTCTAATTTATCCACTTTTTCATCATCAGTTTCTTCCTTCTTGGTTGTTGTTAAGCAAACAACTGGATTTTTGCTATATAAAGCAACTAACACAGCATTACCCACAACTTCTTCTTCACTACCATACTCACTTTCGAATTCATTCTCACTCCAAGTGCTCGTATAGGACTTCCTTTTTCTCTTCTTCAAGGGGTTAGCATATTCCTCTTGCATATATCTGAAGCGTTGACACTCATGACATTGAATTTTCTTCACTTTTCTTTCAACCCTTTGAGTTTTAGCTTGTTGTTAGAAGTGTCTATTTGATGAACTCCCACTATTTTGCCTAAACTCTGGTCTATCCTTCTGTACTTTCTTTAAACACTTGCTGAAATTATTTTCAATAACTCAATATCCTCATTCTCATAGGATTCATCTTCTATTGCATTCATGGCTTTATCAATTTTAGCTTACAATGCCAATCCTTTACCCCTCTCTTATTGCCACTTAACAAATTCATCTCAAAATTGGTAAGAATTCCAATTACTTTATCCAATGACAATTTATTGATATCATGAGCTTCCTCGATTATTGCAATTTTTGGTATGAATCTTAGAGGTAACGATCTCAATTCAATGCAATTCAATTCAATTCAATTCAATCCAATCCAATTCAATCCAATCCAATCCAATCCAATTCAATCCAATTCAATTCAATCAAATTCAATCCAATTCAATCCAATTCAATTCAATCTAATCCAATTCAATTCAATCTAATTCGATTCAATCCAATCCAATCCAATGCAATGCAATTCATTCCAATTTAATTTAATTTAATTTAATTTAATTCAATTCAAAACATACTCCAATCTTAACAATTAAAAAACATTCATAATTCCATTTCCATTCAATCAATGTTCAATCCAGATTCAAATTCAAATTCCATTCAATTCCAATTCAATTCCATTCCATTTCAACTCAATTCCAATTCAATTCCACTCCAATTCAATTCAATTCCATTCCAATGCAATTCTAATTCCATTTAATTCCAATTCACTTCAATTCAACTCCAATTCAATTCAATTGCAATTCAATTCAATTCAATTCAATTCCATTCAATTCAATTCCAATTCCAATTCCTTTCAATTCCATTTCCATTTCCATTTCCATTTCCATTCAACCAATTTTCAATCCAATTCTAATTCCAATTCTAAAATTAATTTTCAATCCAATTCAAAAATTCAATTCCAATTCCAATTTCTAATTCCAAAATGCAAAATGCCAAAATCTAATTCCAACTCCAAATTAAATTTTCAATGCAATTCCAAATTTTATTCCAATTCCAAGTACCACAGAATTCAATTTCAACTTCCATGAGGCAAAATGACAAATTTCAATTTCAATTTCAACATCGAAAATGACAAAATCAAAAAACAAAAATCAAAACCGAAATCAGCTTCAACCTTCCTCATCTTCAACATTCACACATTCGTATTTTCCCCAAATCCACCATCATCCGAAATCAACCTCTACCATTTTCCCCAATTCCACCAAATCAACAACAACACCTAGGATCACAGAAGCAATCAACAACAAAATTCCATTAAAAATCAAATACAAAATCAAAAACATACACCCAAAACAATCGGGTCTTTAGTGAAGGTCGGGTCTTTCTTCGGTGGTCATGTTATGCGTCGACGACGAGGAGGATGGAGGAGAAGGCGGCAAGGAGCGGCGAGGAGGGAGGAACAGATCCGATGATGGCAAGACCAGATCCGAGGAGGGAGGAGCAGCGGCGACGATAGAAGAAGGAGAGACAGAAGAAGAGAGAAGAAGCAAAAGATCGGGGGGGGGGGGGTGCGGATAGATTTTTTAGGTAATTTTTTTTTGCAATTAGGTCCCTGGAAAATTCGGAATTTTCCAAAATGGACCGGAAGTATGGGTACTGGCTGGTACCCACCGAAATTTTCCACCGGTAATTTAACATTGGTGCCGGTTCTGTTTTTTGGCCGGTACGGTACGTTCCGGCCGGAACAGAGCGGTACTCAGATCATTAGTTTGGAGAGTCGGAGAAGACCACACCGGCGACACACCAGGTCGACGGTGAAAACTCACTCCAGACGACGGCAATGGTAGGCGACATATGGCATATGCGGGAGGAAGAAGACGAGGAAGTGGCGGGCGCAAGCGCTGGGGGGGGGGAAGAAAGGACTTCGTTGGATTTAATAATTACCAAAACGATGTCGTTTTGGTTATCATTTAATGCTTAAATGTTAACCAGAACGGCGTCATTTTGGTTTAACCCAAAACGATGTCGTTTTGGTAAGCTGATATACGTTTAAATAATTAAGAAAACGTCGTCGTTTTGGTTTTGTCCAAACAACGTCGTTTTAGTCATTATTTGAACATATAACATATAAACTAGATACAACGTCGTTTCATGTTGAACAATTATACGACGTCATTTTGTTTATCAATTCAACCTCTACATTCTTTCACAAAACGACGTCGTATGGTTCCAAACCTATACGACGTCGTCTTAGTTATTTCAATCCTACAGCGTAACAACGTCGTTTTATTGGGATTACAATTTGATGACTGATTCAAATTTTTATTGATGTCTTTACGACGGTACTAGCTGTCGGTAAACATTTTGGCCTATTTCAGTCGCCAATTTATAGTTTTCTTATAGTGGTTATTGAGAGCAAAAAGGGACCAAGTTTCTAAGCTATAAGAAGAAGTAGAGGACGAGAAAAATACAAGATTAACCACTAGAATGGAGTTCTATGAAGCTCACACTTATAGAGAAGCATTATAAGGAGTGGACTTGATCTTTGCTATTAGAGAAAAAGACAAACCTATACCAGTTGTGGTTCTTTTGCCTAAAATGATAGTAGATAGGAATTGATTATAAGTGGGACAAATCTTCCTTATTACCATTAAATAGATAAATAAAGTCAAATGGGAATGAATAACCGAGAGAAATCAAAGGACATAAACAAACAAAAAAGAAAAGAAAGATATTCTACTTTTTATTTTTAAAGTTTAAGCCTAAGTAATGGGTGCACTCAACCGAAAGTCATGTCCAATTTATTTTGAAAGGTGCCATTCAAAATTAGAGTTACTCAAACTGAAGCCCATGTAAATTTTTCAATGGCTAAATATAACGTTAAACAATAAAGACATTAAACTTTGCGTTTCCTAGGTGTTTCAAGTGTTAGAATAATAATCACTTATTAAAAAAATAATGCATAATAATCGATGAACTAATTGGTTGCTTAATTATTTCATAACACTTAGAGATTAATGATATGAAATTGCTCAAGATAATCACTTTGACTCATATGTGATTTTAGGCACAATTCAAAAGTAAAGAAGTTAATATGAGTCAAAAATATGATATTTAAGTCATTTTTCGAAGATTAATACTCACTTGTGTCTTTATGGAATAAGAAGAAGAAAATTAAAAGAAAACAAGAAAACAAGAAAAATTAAGCATAAAGAAGTAGAAAATCTACACAGTGCATGCCATGTAAGTAATGTGTATTTCACGCAAGCAAAATGGTAGTAAATTGAGACCAAAATGACTGAAGCAAAAGAAGAATACGCGTGCAACTGAGTGGAAGCATGGAGAGGAAATGACAACGCAGCAGTAGGAGAAGAAGATAAAAATGCACCAGCAGTTTGGGCGAAGGAACAACAACGCACGACATAGCCAAAGATTCAAACAATGTAGCAGCAGATGAAGAAGCAACATAACAACAAAACGCAGTCGTTGGCTAAGATGAATTTCACATAGATGTTGTGCGTAAACATCTGCATTTAACGCAGAGGTTTTCAAGAGGTCCATAGGTTTTAAAGATAGTAGAAGAAGAAAAGCAAAATGCGCCAGCAGCTTGGACGAAGGAGCGACGACGCACAGCATAGCTAAGAAGCCAAATGACACAGCAGCAGATGAAGAAACCACGAAGCAGAAAAATGTAATCATTGGCTGGTATGAGTTTCAGCAGACATTTTAAAGAGGTCCGTAACAGTGAGGGTGAACCAGAAATTAATTAGATAAATAGAACAGTAGCTTAAGAAACATTCTGAGATGAGACTTTCAGCTAAATCGAGGGGAAACTTCAGAAGATTCAGAAGAGCATGAAGATGGAGATAAGCTCTTCACCATAAGGAGACCCATGGTGGGGTAGCTTCTTGACGTCGGTTTGGAGGCAACTTCGACGTCAATGACTCGGTTAAGTACTCTTTCTTTGTTTTAGTTGTTTCTTACTCTCTTTAGCAATTGATTGTGTTATCCTATGTTAATTTATTTGAGTTTTGTATATAAATAATCGTATTCTCGATATTGTTAGGTTATTTGTGTTTAAACTTATTAGGTATTGTGAAAAGATGATTTTAATAAGTTCATTGAATAGTTAATTTACAAACTCATTGCCATAATTTCGATATAATCTGTAATTGTTTTGTTGAAATTCATGTTTAGCAAACAATAATTTGTAATCATTAAGGATAACATAACACAGGTTAAATGACGCATCGTATATGATTATTGTATTGATTAATCGATTTTCCTAATTTGTAATGCTACTGCCCAATTGAATCTAGAGATCGTATCTTAGGTTATTTGGTGGTTAAGTTTAATTGACGATCGTTTCTTGATTAAACACTTCCTAAGCAAAAACTCAAGTTAATTATTAACCCACGATTAATAATCTCTAGGAGAGGTTTGAGAAAAACAAATAAATGAAATATGTTTAATTAGTGTAAGCAGTGATTGAACCAAAGAACCAGGTCCCTACTGAATTCTCCACTTTTATAAGTTTTTCACATGTTTTCTATAATTTGTTTTTATTAGTCTAGTTTCATTTTATTTTCTTATTTCCAAAACTGCTTAAATATAAACATCGATTAATTTCATTTTAACAACTTTACACACACTCTCTTTGAGATCGACCTAAACTCACCACTGTTATAGTATTAGTTTCGTTTTTATTTTGACTAGCGTTACGATGCACTGTCAATTTTGGCATCGTTGCCAGGGAGTGCAATGTTTTAGTTTTTTGTGATTTTAATTGATGTTTTGCATATATTTGTTCGTAATTGGTTTCTTTTCAGTTATTTTGGTGATTTTTTTTCTATTTTGTGTTTATTAAAAAATTTAAAAATCATAGATAGAGGAAATTTCTTTTATAACTCTTATTCTCAATCCTATAACCAAGGTTAGACTGATCAACCTCAATTTATTTATGGATGGGATAACTATTAGAATTTCTTCTATGATAGTTTGCAGGACACACAACAATTCCCGTGTAGACCAGAAGCTTCTTTTCACAACTCAAGTCCACCTTTGGATAACTATATCAAGACCTATAATGCTAATCATCTTCAATTTCAACAGGGTATGTAGCAACTTCAAGAGAGTATGCAACAACTACAACAGAGTACCCCACAATTCTAGCAGGATGAAAGGCAATCTTGGTCTAGTTTTCAAGATGTGGAGAGCCAACAAAACTCAGGTATATCTCTGGAAGAATTGATGAATGTTGTCATTGCTAACAATCTTCAAATTCAACAGAATATGCAGCAGCTATTTCAGCAAGGTGTACAACAAATCTGACAGATACCCTGCAATTCCAGGAAAATGCATTGCCTCGATAGGAAGACATCAATCATTTGGAACCGCAAAGCGAAGAGGAGCAGCCGTATCAACCCAAAATGTACCCAATGGACATTTGTGTAGAAACTTTACAAAGTGATAAGGAGCTTAAGAATTTTGGGAATAATAGTCAAGGAATTGCTTGTTTCGAAAAAGTTGAGAAGGAGCTTGAAGTAGAATATGATACATCATTTGGCTCGGAGGTAAGTACTGAGTCCGTAATTATTTTTTTAGACTAACCCTTCACCTTTACCTAGCAGGCTAGAAGAATTAAACGAAGAAGAAAAAAGCGAAGAGTCATTCAAATTATTTCAAGAGAGCGAGGACTCATTAGAGATGAAGAATCTGAAGATAGGGAAGACGCTGAAGGAGAACGATTATCAACTAAAGCCCTATGCAAAAGAACCTCGCGTCAAGAAACCATATATGCCCCCAGAAGATCATAATTTTGTCACGTGAGGAGAAAAAAGGGCTGAGCTAACGACTCTAAACAAAAGCATTTTTTAGGAGACAACCTAAGGGGGTAAATTTCTTTTTTTTTACATTTCCACATTATTTTTTATGCATACGTGTTTTTGAATTTGTTTGCTTTACTTGTTTTAAGTTTTCAATCAAAATGAGAGAAATAATAAACAATAAAACGAACATTTTTTCTTGTCTGTTAATTTTAGGACTATATAGTCATGATTACAGTGTGAATTGACTAAAGAATTTTGTAGCAACTTTAGAATGTACTTATACTCTTATGATTGTGTTAGATTGCGTACGGTCCGAGTATTCATAATACACTGCGGAAAAGACCATACAACAATATGAAGTATAATCGAAAATACCAAGGATGTACAAAAATACCTTATTGTCATGGATAGGTTGCTTCTTTTTCGGATTCCAAGACACTGCAAACGTGAATGCTCTCTACAGGTATCCACACGAGTATGCACGATCCAGGCTGCGGCTGTGGTGTGCTAGCACGTCCTGAAACTCTTTCGAACGCCGCACGATTTTCCTCTCGGATGGTGGCTAGGGTTTCGTGACAATTGTGTCTCTCTTTTCTAATGAGACCTAAGCTTCTCTACTTATAGAGAAAACCTAATCCCATTGAAGCCCAATAAGTTTCGGCCCATTATATCTCATATAGTAAAGCTCGACAACTTAATTCAATCTAGCCCAATAGATATATCTACACATATTTATTCAATGCCTAATAGATTAGGCCCAAGAGAATAAGCCCAGATCACATCACTCTTTGTGTGCGACCCTGTA
>JANZLC010000007.1:26055101-26092879 GCA_026413385.1 Erythroxylum gracilipes | reverse complement strand
GAAGTGTGGTCAGTAGAATAACACCAGTTCATATCCTTTAAGAACACACTCACTGTACCCGTATCACTCTTTTCACTGTCTTTCTCATTTCATTTCAGATAGCTTCAATTCTTGATGGACATATAGATAAATATCTTATGAATCCAATGGTTCAAGAATCAAATCATTTGGAGTTCTAGACAAGAAGTTAGGGCCAAAAGACTCCAACACATTTATGCCCTCACTTGTAATGTACATGTCTCAGTGTAAACACCATAACCGTTACTACAGATGTCGGATTGACTTCATTTTTAGACCATTAGAAAGAACACTTCGAAATCTACAACTTTCATGAGACCTCAAAGGATAATTCTATCTTCTTACTTTTGTTTCATCTCACTTTTTCTTCCGTCTGCTTTTCATCGTCTACTTTCTTCCGTCTGCTTTTCTATCGTCTGCTTTCTTCCGTCTGCTTTTCTATCGTCTGCTTTCTTCCGTCTGTTTTTCATCTGCTTTCTTCCCTTCACTTTTTTATCGTCTGCTTTTTTTTCTTCACTTTTTATCGTCTGCTTTTCTTCCCTTCACTTTTTTTTGCTCCATACACTCTTCATTCTTAACTTCATTTCATATCAATGTCCTCCATAAAGAGATCATAATCCATGAGTAATAGAACATACACGTATGTACATATCCTTTATCCATTTACTACACAAATTCAACTTTATTTTTACTTTCACTTCACTGCTAACTTTTACCTTGATTCTTCCTATTTCAAAATCTCTTATCCACCAAAAACACCATAGCAAATCATGAATCTATCCACATTTTTCATTCTCTACTTTACTATTATCTATAAATTCTTGGTTCAAGAACTTTCATTTATTTGTTCTTAACTCGTGACTAATCACTAAAATTTCTCATTCAATAGCTCTAATCTTTCACAAAAAGTTCGAGGTCCAACAAACATGCTAATTAATTCCACAAAAATAGGATAATTATTCTATCAATACCTCAAAATTCATTTAAATCATGCTTAGCTTCTTCCCAAAATCAAGAACTTTTTCAGTCATGCAATTGAAGGAATTTGCTTGTACTTCCTTCTAGAGAAATGTCCCTCATTGTCTTAATTTTCTAATGGCATCAAAATCATTCAATTTGGTTTAGTATTCTGACAGGTATACACCAATCATTTCGGATTGCTTTGATACTAAAACATTATCCTGCGCTTGAATTCCATCCAAACATTGATACTCTTAGAGACTGAATTAGAACTTCTTTTCATCAAAATATTTGTAGCCCTATCTCTATAGTTTAATCCAATTCAAAAATCATCTCATTTGGATAACTAGAGATCAAGTTATGGCTAAAACACCTGAGCATGCTCAATGAACATTTTTCAATTACATTTTCCAGCTTTTTAACTTCTAATATTTCACATACAATAGTTCTAACTTCCAAGAAAAGTTTGGGGTCCAACAATTCCGCCATAATCTTTAATCTACACTTGTTTAAGGTGATCCTTGGACACCAAGCTTTGATACCAATTGAAGTGAATCACACGTTAATACAAGACTTATTATACGATATACAAATACACAAGACGGGGGGGTTGAATTGTGTATTCTTTTCGTTAATACCCTTTTTAAAGAAATTTGTTGAAAGAACCTTGTTCTTTTCACAGGAACTACTAAAAAATAATGTTGTAAAGTATTTTCAAAAACTTATGTAAAAACAGTAAGATCGAAAGTTAAGAGGTAAGAGAGATTGAGACACAACAATTTTTATATTGGTTCACCCCAAACCGTGGGCTACGTCCAGTCCTTAGATATCTTTCTGAGATTTCACTATCTCTCAAACGTTACAAGTATTCTTTGTTTCTGAGCCTCTTTAGGTCTCGTATAGTCAGTATTCTTTCACACTTAGTCTCTGCAGGCTATCTGATCTTCTTTCGACTGAAAGATAATTTGAGCTTTGTTACAGAAAAAAATAGCTCTAGATTTTTCGCACAATAGTTTCTCTCAAGTATTGATAATTTCAGTAAGCTTGCAGTCTTCGACTCTGACTCTTATTTATAGCCTTTGTCTTCAACTGCTTCTTGAAAATTGATTCTTGATTCTTGATTGTTTCTTGTTTCTTTCAAGAAACAGTTAATCAGTTGAGTTCTGTAACTAACTTAGACTGATTCGTGATTTGACGTGCTATGCTTCCGTCTACTTTTGCTATCGTCTGCTTTTGCTTCCTTCTACTTTTCTTTCATCTGCTTTTGCTTCCGTTTGCTTTTCATATCGTCTGCTTTTCTTTCATCTGCTTTTGCTTCCGTCTGCTTTTCATATTGTCTTCTTTTCTTTCGTCTGCTTTTGCTTCCGTCTGCTTTTCATATTAGCTTCTGTCTGCTTTTCATTTAGCTTCCGTCTGCTTTTTGTATCGTCTGCTTTTCACTTTGGCTTCCATCTGCTTTCTTCATTTTGGCTTCCGTCTGCTTACTTCATTTTGCTTTATTATTTGTTTTCCATCAAAATCATTAATCGTAAAGTTATTTTGACTTAACAAATGCAACTTGTCTCTCATCATTATCACTTCACTTTCTTATATATTTTGGTACCTTAGATTCCACTTTATCTACAATTGTTGTTCATTGGAACATAAGGATTATCATATATGATTTACTAAAGATGAAACCCTTTAGAAAAAACAAAGTGTTTCATCTTAGTTTTCAGTATATGTAATTGTTACCTTAAAAGAAATGATTTCTAGCTAAAAATTGGCTATTTTGGATTAAAAGGTAATAAAAATTTTAATAATCTTTACTAAAAATTTTGCTAGAAATTAATTTGCAACGATTGAGACCATAATGATACCAATTATTAGTCCTTAGATGATACACAAGAAGGGAGTGAATTATGATTTTTCACTTTTAATCCTATTTTCTAAGCTAATGAATGAATTATTTACTATCATGAATTATTATGAAAAATTAATATAAAAGAATCATAAAACAAATATAAGAATAATATAAAAGTTTGAGGAAAGAGAACTAAAATCAATTTACAGTGGTTTGGCCAAAAAATCATTATTCGATGTCCACTCTCCAATCTTCACTTAAGAATTCACTATCTTCATCCTTTAAAGGAAGAAGAACAACCCTTCATGCAATATCTTCTTTACTATTAGTGAAGAAGAACTCTTATAATTGTCTTACTTTGACATTAGTAAAGAGTAACCTTTTACATATCTTCTTTAAGGTCAAGGCAAACTCTCATAGTGTAAGCCCCAAAGGCAATGTGAACCAATTAGACGTTGATTAATCTTAAAATAATTTCTTTAAACATTTAATAAAGGAGTGATTTTCACCTTAACATTTCACAAAAAGTCTACATAAGCCCTTATATTTATCTTTGTTGCCACTTTTGCCCTTTGTTTAGGGTTTTAGTAACATTAAGGTGTAAAGTAGTACTAGAGATAATAGTATGGACTTACTTAGACCTTTTATGAAACATTGAGATGCAAATTACGCCTTTGTCTTTTCTTGCATATTGCTCTATTTACAAATGCCTTTGGAAGCGTATTTAGTAAATAAATTGAGGTGTTAACTACTTTTTCCTTAAACCTTTTAGGAACTTCCTTTTTAACTATCAAACTCCTTAACATTTCTATTATCCTTTTATTTTTCATTTGTGCTAAGCTATGTTGCTAAAGTATGTATATTGTTGTCAATCAATATTTAATCCTCTCTTTAATGCATATTAAATTGATTATCAAATCCCTCAAAATTAATTCTACTTCACTAAACTTTTGTAGTAATCGTGGAACTAGGTCGAATCTAAGAGATCCAAAATCTAGTTGCTTAATTTTAAAGTATGGTTGGTTCTTTTATAGTGTATAAAGTAAGAATCTACCCTTGCCATTTTTCCTTTGTATCATTCTTTTCCTAAAATTTCTTTTTCTTTAATTTTATTTTTTCAAAATTAATTTTTAAGGCCTAAATTGAATTATAGTTTGATGAAAGCTCCAACAACTTGCTCTTCCTATTTAAAACTTCTTTCTTTGTTCTTATGCTTGTAGGGAGTTCACCAACTCTATTAGAGTGAGTTGAATCATATCTCATAATGCTTCAAGAGAAAAAATATTAACTTCAAACTTTCTAGGACACATAGTTACCTTTTTAAAAAGTTCTTCTAACTTTAAGGACTTCTCCAAACACTCTAAGTTGGTTTGGCCAACTTTATGAGCCTATCATTTTATTCCTTAATATTTTCAGTTTCACTCATTTCTAACTTCTCATATTCTCTTTAGAGATTGAGAACTTAAAGATGGTTAGTCTTTGATCTTGTCATAAGCTTCTTTACTAGTTTAACATGCCATTATTCTTATCTAGAAGATGGATTTGAAACTAAAGTATGTTTTACAAGGACTGGCTTATACCTTTTATTCTCTTTACTGTGATTCTTCTTTTGATTAAAAAATGGGTTACTAGGAAGATGTGGTAGAGAGGTTCATGGTTCAAGTACATCCCAAAGATTAAAAGCTTTGAGGTAGGTGTTAGACTAATAATTTTGATGATAGCAAAAATGTATTGCTAATAATATTCTTACTTTTGGTGATATTAGTGGCTCAATCATAATGGAATTAAAATAATATATGTTAATAGAAGGAAAAAGTAACCAAAAAGTAGTTAAATTATTTAAACAATAAAGTAAGAACAAAATAAGTAAAGTGAAGTATAAATATAATTCAGGTGAGTTCTAAGAAATTGCAAGTGAAGAATAAAAAACAATGAGGAATCAATCAAGTCGAGATGTAACAAATCATTATAATCTTTCTTGTAATCTGATGTTGGTCATTTCAATGGTCTAGGGGCCCAAACATTGCATGATCATTTGCATATAGATCATAATGTACAGTTTGTTTCATAACCAAGAGAAATTTTATTTTGAACTTTAAAGAAAGCCTTTTGATTTTCAATAACCATTTAAAATAATTTTAAATCAAAATATCATCAAAGAGGATATTTTTATACTTTTAAAAAACTTGAATTATTAAAAATTGATCTCTTAAATTACTTTTAAAAGTTGGTTTGTGTAAGGATTTGGCTAGCCGAATTGTTTTATTTGATTAGTCTAATCCAAAGACAAAAACACTATATAATGATTACAATCTGTTAAGCTAGGGCATAGGTTTCGAATATTTTTAATGTTAACAAAAGAGAGAGAGTGATGATGTTAAAAATTAACCTTTATAAATTAATTATACATGAATTAAGGGAAAGAATGCATTACATGTTGCTTTGGCATATGAAGCTTATTCAGTGTCATTTATCTTCTCTAATATCACTAAATATTTTTTAATTATGAAAAAGGGGAAGACTGTTACACCAAGTGAGATTCTAGTAAATTTTTTAATGATAATAAAACATATTATTAATAATTTTCTAACTTTTGGTGATATTAACATCTTAGTTATTAAAAAATTCAAGTAATATATGAAAGACCAAGTTTAATGGAAGGAAAATGATTAAAAATAATAAAATCAATTTAAATAATCAAAAGATGATCAAAATGAGCAAAGTAAAGTACAACTACAATTAAAATAATTTTAAAGAAATTAAGTGAAGAATTAAGAACGAAGAATAGAAACTTCATTATAATAAATTAATGCAATATTTTCTATAACTTTATCTTGATCATTTCAATGATCTACGATTTATCGTTACATGATCATTTATATATAGGGAATATGGTGATGCTGTCGTCTGCAACCAAATATAAAAGAAATCACTTCCGTTAAAACAAATTAATGTAGTTGCGGTAAGCGGATATCGTTCCCACGAAAAATCTTTACGATTATGAAATTGCGAATTCAAACGGCACAAATAACAAAAATAAAAGGGGGTTGTTTAATCATGCCAATATTAGAAACTCAAAGGAAAAATCACAAATTGAAATAATAATTAAATCTAAAAAATCAATGGGAAAATACCTTGGTTTCGGGTCACCGATGTTATCATGCTATTATGGATCCTTGACATAAAATTGCAATCATTAATAAACATTCATTGGGGGGGATTTCTTTTAAGGGTAATGACTAGAAACATGTATCCTAGCATTCTTATTAAACAATAACCTAGATACGATCATAGGTATAATTGAATAATAGCATTAAGAATCAAGAACCAATGAGCAAGCGAAAGACACATACGACATGCAATCAATCAAGCGAATATCTTCTTAGAATTTTCGACTCTAACATAGAGAAGTTAATCCTAATTGCTACTTATGATTATCGAAATTGAACGTCATATTTCGTTAACCTAGCGATTGAACCAATTAATCTCTAGTTGCACACCTAGAAACCAAAGAATCATATTAGAAAGAATAGATCTGAAGATATTCAATGTTTATTAAAAACATAAAAATTATCTGAAATATCTCACCATAATAACATGTAACATGGATTCCCTTAACCAAGATAAGAAAATTAGCTACTCATAATTGAATTGAAAGCAAAAGAAATAACAAAGCAATATGTCTCCATCCCTGGTTTTTGATGAAAAATACGAAAATCCTAATTGAAAATATGCAGAAAACGTAAAGAATAGAACAAGAAAAGTGTGGCAGCCCAAAAAATCCCAAAACCTACGATAACCCTCTTCTAAACCTAATATGTATATATATCTATGCGGCAACCATCCAAGTCTCCTTCTTGATGCTAATCTCTTCATTATCTTCTCTTGATTTTGTCCAGATAAGGTGCTCTTCTATTTTCGGTAGGTAACTTCTTGGAAAGATGGGAAGAGAATCCTTAAAGATTGTGTTTTGTTTGAAATCAACTTCTGGAATTTTATCTGCAGATTCCAGATTCCGTCCTTAGACGTACCCACGCTTAGTCACTGAATTTCTATCAAATTGGGGATTTCGGATTTCCTTCCTTCTTTGCATCTTTTTGATCCTATTTCATCCCTAAGGTGTTGAAAACCATATGTAAACAATTATAAGACAATTCAATTAATTTTGGATAATAATTTCAACACCTTAATAATAATTACGTCCAAAATATATGCAATTTAAATGACTTAACATGTAGTTTCATGATATCCTATATTATTACTGGCTAAGCTGTGGGGCTGTACTGTTATTCAGTTAATGGTATTGATTATAAACTTCTTGTCATTATATTATAATTGTTATATGCCTCTGTGCACTATGCGGCTCATATATGGTATATACTATTCAGGATTTACAATAGTTTATTGGCATCCTAAACCTATAAAATAAATAATTTTAAGTTTATTTAATTTAAATAATTTTTTAGTAATGTAATTAATAAGTTATTATATCTGCTCACAAATTTACTTATATAAAGGGCAAATTTAGTTTATAAATCTCTTTGTTTAGTGATGATTGAGAGCGAGTCGTCAATTGTACGTAGTTCTGTTTTTATATGACTCAAACACCTAACCTTCGGTTGTTATTTTCTAACAAAGAGTTGATTGGTTTCATATTTTACATGTAAAAAAGAATTTATTAATAAAATAGAAAGCAAACCTTATTTATCAGTACAATCGCAAGTATGTATGGTGCAGAGAAAACAAAATATGCATAAGAAATTCACATAATCTTACTGTATCTGAAAAACGAGTTTCTGAAAACGATTTAGAAGGGGGGTTGAATAGATCTTATCAAACTTTTCGTGAAGAGCTACAAAACAGAGAGTTAATACACACAAAACAAACAAACAAATTGAAATGTAAAAATGTAAAAGTGATGGGAAGAGAGGAAACACAATGTTTATAAAGGTTCGGTGCTAAGATCTACATCCTCTACCTAAGCTCCCACTTAGGATTTTGGCAAAACTCTTTACTACACACTTTTTAGTTCAGTGTGAACTCTTCAACACTACTTGACTTCCGGCTCAAGCAACACCTTAAAATCGATCTGTTTTCTGGCACAAATCCTACCTTCTAAGTGATTCTCCACTAATCACTCAACTAACAATAATAGAAATTGAAGTTGTAAAGCTCAGTACAGCTGAGTACAATTTAGAACAAGCTAAGAGCAAATTGATGATAAATTGGAACTATAGTAGTATGCTTTGCTTTGGACTTATGTGATTTTTCTTCTGAAGTTCCATGCTCTATTTGTAGGCTTCAAGATGTTTTTAGACGTTGTAGAACTTCTTCTAGCCGTTGTGGAATGCTCATAGCCATTGTAGAATGATTTTTATTCCGTTTGTAATCAATTGACTCAGTCAGATATGTTCAGCTATAACTGATAGTCAACTAGTCGATGTATAATAGTCGACTAGTAAATTATAGTCAACTTGTCTTCAAGAAATCAGTCGACTAGTACCAACGTTTTTCATACGAGTTTCATCTCCGCTTTTCGAATAGTTGACTAATAGGCTGATAGTCGACTAGTTCATTTATCCAACTGACAGGTCTGATGTCAATAGTCGACTTGAACCATGCTGGTCGACTTGTCTCAACTCCAATTGATAGATCTGTTTATTGTTAGTAGACTAGTATTTAGCTCCAACGTACATATCTCACATAATCTTCAATCTAATTTGTTGCTTTGCTGATTTGAATTATCTGGACGTTGTTTATCTCTTGCACGTTAAAGATATGTCAATCTTGATTTGCACAAATCCTTTATTTGAATTTCAATCCAAATACCTGAAATTATTTCTTAACCAATTCTATAAAATTTATTATTATCAAAACAAATAAGGATTTAATTTGTCAACCTCCATTGGTCCAACAAACACCAGTACTATACACGGATAGTCAGAGTGCGTAGTACCTGAGTCACAATCCAGTCCTCCATAATTGATCCAAGCACATAGATGTACGATTGCATTTCGTCAGAGACCAAATCTCAAAAGGAACCTTCAATCTGAACAAAATACAAGGTGAGAAAAATCCATCTAATTTCGGTACAAAAATTATAACACAAAAGAAGTTTAATTTTTGCAGGGAATACTTACAAATCATGGAAGCCCCTTGATTCTGAAGTCAGATTCAGCAAATCTCACAAAGGGGGTGAAGATTAGGGTTTCGGGTTTTTTGGGGATCTCTATAGGGTTTTTATCTGAGTTGAGGACTAGTGAAGTAGGAGAGAAAGCCACATGAAATCGAAGACAATCTTGACAGATCTCATAAATTTTTAGGAAAAAAACTAGGGTTTCAGGTATTTCAAAACACTCACAGGTTTTTCAGATCTGAGCAAAGATTGATGGAGTAGGAGGGAATAATGTGATGGAAATCACAAGTACTCCAACAATCCACACTCAGATGCATCTAATACAAAAGGAGATTGAAGAACAAAAGTGAAGTATGTGTAAAGTGTTGAAAGTTGTCAAAGACAGAGAGAAGTTCGCGATAGTTCTTACAACAGAGACAAAAATTGAATCAGTGTTAAAACAAGCACACGTGACTCATTAATTCATAGCTGAAGCTTTAACACAATACGCAGTCATTCTAAGGCTTCAAGCTTGACCTATTATCATCCTCAAATTCTTATTTGAGCTCAACCACAAAGAGAGGCAGTCCAACTCAATTAAAATCTTCATATATAAAAATTTGATAATGAGTTGAACCAAATTAGGCTCTACTGAAATCTAAATTCTAGCCCCAAACTCAATTTACGGTTGCTAAAATTTAATATAATTTGTTGATTTTGTGTTGAACTAAGACTAAAGTCAAAAACTTTAACCTACATTTGAAATCAACTCGAAATTGGATACATCTTGATTTGGTATATTGATTATATAAATTTTTTAATAATAGATCGGATCAAACTAAATTCTATTAAGTTCGAATACTTAAACTCAAATGTAATATAATTCAATAAAATTTAATGTGATTATTTGATTTTGTGTTTTTATTTTAATCCTGGAGCATAAAATTGAAACTAATATGGTATATGATAAAAACTTTATTTGGATTGTTTATCATATAAATATTTGATAACGGATCAAGTCATACTAGGTTCGACTGAATTTGAATATTTGACCTCAATCTTAGTTTGACTTTTGATAAATATGATGTGATTTACTAACTTTATGTTAGATCAAAATTAAGGTGAGATATTCGAGTTTAAACTTAAACTTAATTTAAATTTTGATATAACTTGATTTGATTCATTAATTATATAAATATTCAACAATATTTCAAGTCCAACTAAATTTGACTAATTTATTAAAATAGAGTGGCTTAAAAATTTATGTTTAATTGAAACTTAAACTTGAGCCTATTTATTGTTGGATTTAATTTGTTAATTTTGAATAAGTTTGAATTAATTTATTAAGATAATTAGTAATTTAATATTAAAAATAAAATAAAATTATTTTTATAGTTAATTTTAAACAATAAATATATTTTAAAAATTAAATCTAGTTGGTATATACTAACCATTAATTAATTAATAATTAGACCTAGAAAGTGCAATTATTTACAATAATTAGCTTTTACTTTTTATGGTTCGTGTCCAATATTTATTTATTTATAACAGAAACGCCGGCGCCAAAATATCGTTCCTTCTTGACTTGTCGTTTCTTCTCTCGAATCGCAAACCCTAATTTCAAAATCGATTCTCTTACTTTTCTTGCTGGGCTTCAGGTAAGAGAACTCTATTCAATCTTCAATTTACCGCTTATTTTGCCCTAATTAGTGTTTCCGATCTGATATACGCTGCATCTGCCTTCGCTATTGATTTGATGTGAAATAAAGTGTTTGGTTCGTGTTGCCGTTGGTCTGTCTTGCAGAAGAACAAATGGCATCTGTATCGAGTCAGCCACAGTTCCGTCTCACCCAGCCCCCGTCTAAGGTGCTTCACTTGAGAAACTTGCCATGGGAGTGCACGGAGGAGGAGTTGATCGAGCTTGGAAAGCCCTTTGGTCAAGTTGTCAATACTAAGTGTAATGTTGGAGCCAACAAAAATCAAGCTTTTATTGAATTTGTGAGTTCTTTTTTATTTACTTCTTCCCTTTTGTTCAAAATGGTAATGGTAATCCCTAAATGTTACTGATTGGTTACGTTTATTCAACGTCTTTTAGGCAGATTTGAATCAAGCTATTGCGATGATATCGTATTATGCTTCATCCTCAGAGCCTGCTCAAGTGCGGGGGAAGACTGTTTATCTTCAGTATTCTAACAGGCAAGAAATCGTTAACAACAAGACAACTGCTGATGTTGCTGGAAATGTGTTGTTGGTGACCATTGAGGGTCCGGATGCACGGCTTGTCAGTATTGATGTCTTGCACTTGGTGAGCTTATTACAAACTTGCTCTGTATGTTTAGAAGGACAAATGTCGATACTTGTGAAGGATGATAAGATAGATCTGTACTTAGGCTGCAGTATGTCATACTTTGCTAAGCTTTTCTTAACATGTATGTAAATGAATCAGCAGGCCCATGTCAAGGAAATATCTTCAATGGCAGCTTAGTGCATCGGGAGAAAGAGCGCATGTGTGTTTGTCTTCTTTCTCCTTTCCTTAACACTGCCTCTTTCTTCCCTACTCTTCCTCCTCAACTTCCTCTCCCTACCTTTTAAGTTAATTTTGGCAATATTTTCCATTCTGGTTTTCCTGCAGACCTCTCAGCCTTTAGTGTTTGCATCCATCATCCTGTAGTGTTATTCTACTATTTTCTGTTGTATGACGAGGTTTACGACCTGATAAATTTGCTATATTTGTTCATGTATGTTCGTTCATCTCAATTCATGAAGTCTTCACATCCCTTTGAACCATTGCAGTTTTTGGTTAATGACTTGTTATTGCATGCAAGTCTTTTTGCAATTGAGCAGAGGTCAAACACAAGTCTCTTGTTTACATGGACAAGCAGTCATGGCTTGGTCCATTATTGGTTTTTGCTTGTTTTTAAGTGTGACAAGTTAATGGTTTTTTTAGTTCAGTATACTTTCATTTTAAGTACATGGAATAGGATAATGCTAGTTACCTAGAAATAAGGTGAAAGTTCTTTTTTATGAAAATGACATATGAGCTTATATGTTCAATTCCTTTGTATATCAGCATCTCTGCTGATGAATGTTGATTGGCTTCTGAATTTAACTTGTTTTTATATAATCTGTCAATGAGCAGCAAGACTTATCCTTCATTTCAGATGTTGCATGGGCTTCCTTTTTGGCTGCTATTGAAAGTAATATAACTTAATCATTGCCTGTGCAGTTCTGCATTATCCAATGTTTATTTGAATGCTTAAATTGTTGTTGTTAGAAGGACTTTTTCTATTATGTGTTGATTCCAAGTGAATTTATTGTAGATAACAATATATGTTACTTCAGTCTACCTTAATTATTGGAAATTATACAAGCAATATAGGCTATGGAAGTCTTATATTGTGTTGCCTTTCCGCTGATTCAGGTGTTTTCTGCATTTGGGTTTGTTCATAAGATCACTACCTTTGAGAAGACAGCTGGGTTTCAGGTCTGTTTGTTGATCATTTCCAAATTTTTAGTTTTATTCATCTTTCATTTGTAAGCTTATTTTTCATTGCATTTTTACCTTCAGGCATTGGTGCAATTTTCGGATACAGAAACTGCTTCATCTGCGAAAAATGCCTTGGATGGAAGAAACATCCCTAGGTGACAGTTGTATTAATTGTCTGACATGGTATCTTGTCAAACTGTTGTGGAACATATAGGCTTAATAGGGTCTTCATATTCATTAAACTTATAATTGCTTCACCTATTTTAGGAGAATAATGGGATATATGTTTCATAGAAGTGCCAGTGTACTCTTGACACCTTTCATCTATCGTTTATCAAAGCTTGACGATGTTGTGAAAGTGCTAAGAGAGTTTGTGTTTCTTTTTCATCATATTTTAATTAGCACAACTATATAGTTGGGACAACTGAGTAGTAGTCCTGAAAACATGATTTTTCTCTGTAGAGATAATTGAAATCCCTTCAATCTCATAACAGATTTGTCAATTGTCACCACAGGATGATCTTTGACCTTGTGCTGTCCTCTGTTTCAGGTATCTTCTTCCTGATCATGTTGGACCATGTGCTCTTAGGATCACTTATTCTGCGCATACTGATTTGAGTGTAAAATTCCAAAGCCATCGTAGCAGGTGATATATTTGTCTTTGCATCCTTGCAGTCTTTTATTTGTTTCTCCTCCTCTGTTGGTTTATTGTTTTTTCTAGTCCTGTGCCTGCCATTCACCAGGCTATTATCTCTGACTTCTCCTCTATTAATTGCCAAATTTGTCATATCTTAATAGGTACTCGAAAAAATTTCCTCATACTTTATAATTGCAATTTTTTATGAATACAGGGACTACACCAATCCAAACCTTCCTGTTGCTCCATCAGCTATGGATGGAAGTGGTCTGGTAAGCCTCTATCCAAACCTTCATTATGTTAAAAAAAGTTGCAGTTTTCACCATTCATGATTGCCTTTCAATTTTGTAACACTCTTTCAGGATTTAAACCGGTGAACCTGCTTTGCTTTTAAGCCTAAAATTCTTCTATTTCATTTGATTTCATTCTCATCCAAACGATTTTCATTTATCCCCATTGCAGATGAATGTGGGTGTTGATGGAAAGAAACTAGAACCTGAGAGTAATGTTCTTCTTGCATCGATTGAGAATATGCAGTACGCTGTAACTTTGGATGTTTTACACATGGTACTTGCAACTGCTATTAACTCAGTGGAAATAGTTTGTTTCTGTGCCTTATCAATTCTAAATCATCTTTTAACTCCCTAATCCAATGCTAGGTTTTTTCTACGTTTGGACCTATTCAGAAGATTGCCATGTTTGATAAGAATGGTGGTCTTCAGGCTTTAATTCAATACCCTGGTATGTACCCATGTCTCTGATTTGAAGCTAAAATAACAACTGTTTTGGTTAAAAATGCTATACCGTCAACAGAGCGCCGATACCAACTATCCACTTGTTTAGATTCTAGCTGTCACCAAACACGTGTTGCACAAGTAAATATAGGATTGTCAATGAACCGATCTGAGCTAATCTTTTCCATGTTTATTAAAACTTTTCCCAAACTTGACCGTAGCTTTTCACTTGAGCGTAAAATTAGTGATCGAGCTTGGTTCATTAAAAGGTTTCATTGCTCAAGCAGCTCATGTGCCCAAATTGAGTCTATATTATAGTGAAACTTTGGTTCTGTTACCTGCAGATGTTCAGATGGCTGTTGTTGCAAAAGAAGCATTGGAAGGCCACTGCATCTATGATGGAGGGTTTTGCAAACTTCACATTTCATACTCACGTCACAACGATCTCAGCATAAAGGTATTTGACATTATCTTCTTAATTCAAACTACAGATTGTGCTTAAGGTGGCAATCTATTGCTTTTAGCTGAAAGAAGGAATTGCTCATTAATAATCAGCTGATTTATTGAAAATCCTGAGGAATTTTATTTTGGATATAGTATGATTACACATGACAAGGAGTAAAAGGTCGTTGGATCCTTAAATTTACCAGGCATCATCCATTTGAGCGTTCTATACCAATTACAGGTCAATAATGATCGGAGCAGAGACTATACGGTCCCAAACACTGGTATGTTGAACCCTCAACCTTCAATTCTAGGGCAACAACCAGTCCAACAATTTGGTCCTCCTGTTCCTCCATACGGTGGAGCTCAGTTTGCCCCCACTACTGAGCATCCACCATCAGCCGGATGGTCTGCAGGACCTCAATCCATGCCTACGCAGATGAACAGTCATCCTTACATGCCTCCTGGAAATATTCCATCACAAATGGGGCCTGGAGCGATGCATATGCCTCCTCACACTGGCGTACAACACCACGGCATGATGCCTTACAGACCCAACTAGATGCAATAACACTTACTAATATTGCATCCGTTGCTCGCCGTTTTCACTGCAAATCATTAGCATCAACAGTTCGGAGAGCGCCTCCTGCCAGAAATAGCCTACCGGCAGAAAACTGGTAATTCCAAACGTCAAGTGGTCTGAATATCGTCTTCTCCTCAAATTTTATTCAACTTTTGAGTACCTTCCCAGGGACCATAACACTTTCATGTTTATTTTCTTTGGATATCATGAAATGTGGCATGTGAAATATTCGGCCATTGGTATTACATATTGAAGCTTATGCTTTGCTTTTGCAGAGAAGCCTGAAATTTGACTTGCTCCATTCAACTATTCTTAAGTGCATAATATTAAACTAATATTCATCATAAATATTTAAAGAAGAAAAGAGAGCTAAAAGATGAGCTGTAGTTCTAAAGCTACACAAATAACTGGCCTACTTTGACCCCAGCCTATATGATGGGATTATGGTGTGATTCTTCAGTTACATAACTTTTGGGACTACACTGAACTGGTTAAAGGAAAAATTTATGATTTAAAGGTTTAACCGGTAGTGAAACATTATAAAATAAGTATATAATAAATAAGAAGTAAAATTTATAAGAATAAGTAAAAATAAAATATTTTATTGAAATAAAATTACATCAATGTTTATTATTATATAATAAATTAATGTAAAACAAATATGAATTTAATATAAAACTTAAAATAACATTAAATATCATATTTGTATTTGTGAAGGAGGTTGAATCTCATTGTCATCCAACTTTAAATTTTTGAACCCTATTTAAAGATTTGTAAATTACGCTTTTATTCAAAGTATTTACATGAACTTTTTTTACTGCATTTAAATAAATTACAAATTAGTAATGTATGAAATTATTCTTGGCTGTAAACTTGTAATACATTATACTTTTAACTTAAATATGATTATACTTTTAACGTAAATAAGATCATTAAGTTTTTGATGTTTCAAACGATTTCGTTTTTTTGTATGAATACGTTCAAAACGTTCCAATTATGTTCATATCCTGATGCAGAAGCTATTTGACTGAGTAATCTAATAGCAAGTTTTCTCAAAGTTTGAACACTATCACTAAATAATTTTCACCACTCATCTGTATTTTAAATTAATATTTATGATAAGTAAATATATTAACAATAAATAAATAATGAATTAAAAGTATAAAACTTACTTGGTTGCATTTTGTTCAACATAAGTTCTCTCTTTGCTGATGATCTAGCAAAACTCTCTAAACCTTCACGACACAATTTAATTTCATTTATCGCTTGTGATTGCTCTTCAATGGAGAAAATATCTTTGCATTCGATCACATCAAACAGACAGTCCATAATATTAATTATGTGTGCGTCTTTACTATATAAGCAATAAGGATTGAGAAAATAAGTTGCTAAATGGATCATTTGAGTAAGATGCTTATCCCATCGTCGGTCAATAATATCTATGTACGGCTTATACAATTTTTCCTTCCCTTTAAAAAGATCTATAATTGTTTTGTGAGTTCTATACGTACCATCATATATATACCCCAAAAATGACTTCTTGTCTGAGTCAACAATCCTCAACAACCTTATAAGTGGAGCCCTAACCTTTACAATGATCAAGCAAGCATCTCAAAATTTATTATTTAAAATAATAGCACAAACTTCTTTTCCTTTTCACTCTTTGATAACTTATGACTTGAAAAGTGTTTACTTATCACTAAAATTTAGAGTAATTGCTTATGTTCATAAACACTTTTCAAAGTAATAAATGTAGTTGCAAACCTGGTAGTAGCGAGATGCACAATCTCAACCCGATCTTCTTGCTTTCTTAACCATTAAAAAAATATGACATGATTACACAAAAATTGTGATCTTAGATGCACGGGAAGCAAGACTAGAAATATGATTCATACCACAAATATCTTTTAAAATAAGATTTATACAATGAGCAGCACGTGGAGAGTAATAAATATGTCCATACTTTGATTGTAATAAGTGACCAACTGATATATAATTAGCTGCATTATCTGTAACAAAATGCACAACATTCTTTGGTCTCACCCACTTGACAATTTCAGAAAATAATTCAAATAAAGCATTAGCACTTTTTACCATATCAGAAGCATCAACATATTTGATAAAAGTTGTACCAATATTACAATAAACCAAGAAATTAATCAAGGTTCTTTATTTTTTATCAGTCCACCCATCTGCCTTAATAGTGCATCTTGTTGACTCCTAACTAGACTTATATGTATCCACAATTATCTGACATTCCTTTTTTAAATCTTGAAATAAAAGCACACGCAACTCATAAAGGAATCACGGACCTATTGCTGTTGTAGCATCTATTGCTTCTTGAAAATATGGTAAACGTAAAGAATTTAAAGGAATGCATGAGTAAGAGAACCATCTAGCCCATGCTCTTTTACATCACAAAACAACATTTTTATTAGTCAAAACACTTTTTAGATTAGGTTGAGAACTAGGAGTAGTTCTTGAAAAAAAATAACAATCTATGTCAACAATAGCTTTCCTTTTTCCTTTATCTAGTATTTGTGGTGTTCATCATCTCCAAATGATATATCATGAGCCTCTTTATTTTCCTTTTTCTTTTTTACTTGGCTTACAATCATATCACGTACATTAAGTGGTACTTTTTTGCAAGAAGTAATATTATGATTAACTCTAGCAAGATGTTTTTTCATTCTATAAATTCCACCCCTTTAAATATTCTACCACAAAACATACAATTATATTCGATATTCCCATTAGATGATTGAGAAGAAGAAAAATAATTCCATGCTGGATCGGACTTACCACGAGTAGATGATGCGATATTCATCGAATCTTTTTCTAATGATTATATATTCTCCATTATGATTTAATCTAAAAAGTATAAAAAAATAATTAGATATATACTATGTTCAGGACAAAAGTCTCCTACTTAAAATAATTCTTTTCATCAACACTCACAAGCTTAAAATTGTTCTTTACGATACCCTTTTTTAGCAATTTATAAACCTTATCTCATTGACTAAGGTAAATTGTAAATATATAAAAGGATAGTCACAAGTATAAAATTGTTGTTTAGGATACCATTTTAAAATGCTAAGGAATCCTTGAAAATATGTCATCAGTTGAAATTCTAGGTTTAACTAAATTCATGTATTGTTTAATATATTGTTTAACTCTCCAACAAATCTTAAAAGTATTGACAATTTAATTCTAAATTGAATTAGAACTAAGGTTTGATGAATTTTCAATCTAAACCACATATAGCTTTAGTTACAAAATTTCTCTTTAATTTTCTTTTACATTAAAAAAAAGTAACTACTAGTTTAATATGTTAGATAATACACAATTTTTACTCCAGTTTTTGCAATTATGTTAATTTCAAGATGTTTCTTCTTCTAAGTATCATCTTCTAGGTAATCAAATTCTTTTAATTGAAAACTTATGCCAATAAGTGAGGTCATTTTGCTAGGAAATTATTAAAAGGCACCTTTAAATACCAACAGAAATCAGTAATCACATACACGGTGAATGAAATCAATTCATATGCATTAAAAAAAACTAATAACAGAATGGTGAATGAAATCAAACCACATACATACACAAAAGACCAAATACACTCACTTATTAAACTTTGCTCTAGCAATTACTTGCGCTACTTCAAATAATCGACTGTTATCTTGCCAAAACATTGTAAGTGTAGTTTTCATTCAAAATTGTATATATAACAAAACGTTAAAGAAGACTAATTAATCAATAACTACGAATAAAGTAGAGATCTTCTATAGTTGGTACTCTTGTAGACAAGCTCCAGAATTTGTATTTCACTCCAAAACAAATTGTGTATTTCATTATCTCTTAACATATCAGAAAACTTAACATATCAGAAAAATAACACAGTCTAGAATATGTATTTCACTCCAAAACAAATTATGTATTTCATTATCTCTTAACTTATTAGAAAAATAACAGAGTCTAGAATATGTATTTCACTCCAAAACATATTATGTATTTCATTATCTCTTAACATATCATAAACTTAAATAACATAGTCCATAATATGTATTTCACTCTAAAACAAATTCTGTATTTCATTATCTCTTAACATATCTTAAACTTAAATAACACAGTCCAGAATCTATATTTCACGCCAAAACAAATTCTATATTTCACTCCAAAACAAACTCTCATATTCAAGTTGAAGCAACAGTGTTAAGGCGACTTTGTTTGCAATCTCTGCCTGAAGTATATTAACTCATCATAGAGACAATTATAGCGTTAAGAGAATAATCTCGATCCTTGCTCATTCCAAATGGGACAAAGGGTTGTTTCAATTGGGAGTTGGATCTTCACGGAGTTAATCACATGCTAGTTCCAGAACTCATTTTGTGGATTTCAAGATTCATTTTGCTGAGTTCCAGAAGATATCATAAGGATTGCAGAAGCCAAATTCATCAAATCCATTTTAGTAACAACTGAGTTAGACTTCATTCACAGTGTCCAAAGGTGTGGAGCTTGTCTGATTCCTTCTCGCTCTCTGACTCACATGACCCACACTACCCATAAATACCTAAATCACAAAACCAAAGATTCATATATTACTGTAACAAGTCCATGCCTCAGATACAAAAAAGAATTAGCAATGTCCTTAAAAGAAATCAAAGGCAAAACCAAACGTAGACAAGAAATTTACCTACGGAAGCTGGAGGCGATGGTATTTGCGAAGAGGACAGCAAAGAGAAGAGGGCAACGGCGAGCAGAGAGAGACTCTTTTTTTAAGAGTTTGGCAAAGATGGTAGATGGTCAGAAATGGAAGATGACGGTAAGATCGGGCGAAGATGGTAGATGGTAGATGGTCAGAAATGGAAGATGACGGCAAGAACGGGCAAAGATGAACAGAAATGGAAGAAGACGGTGAGACCTGGTGACTGAAGAGAGAGTGAATCTGGCGAGGAGAGCGTCTGGTCTGAACAAAGCAAGATTAGCGAGCTTTGATTGACAAACCGATTGAACCGATAGTCTGAAAAATCGACCGGTTCTATAGTAAACTGGCTGATTTTTACTCTAAAAGGTTAATAGTAAAAACCGAATTAGACAACAAGTCGATTCAGACTATTTTAGGTTGGACTGATCGATCCAATTCGGTTTTTAAAACCTTGTATGGGAATGAGTTGCGTAGGGTTGTAGCATGGTAATGAATTGCATCGAAATTCAAATTCATCGAATTATTATCCTTATATTGAATTAATTAATTATTGTCATCAATAAAATTAATGGGAATGAATAATTTAATGTAATTTCTTTAATTACATAAATATTATACATTTCATTTCTAACCATATTGAGAATTATTAAATTTAACCATACAATTTATACATTAAAATAATTAAATTAAAAATTAATATTAACATTTAATAGTACAATTGAAAAAAATAAAAACAGGGGATGAAATAAAAAAAATATTTTTATATTTTTATTACAAATCTCAACTAATTGAGTTTTTAATTTTTTATTGCAAATTTTAACCAAATAGATTTCTGTTTTTTGAAAAAATAAAATACATTAAAAATAAAATTACAAAAAAACTACAATAAAAACATAAAAGTAGAACCAAATAAGTTCTTATGTTTTTATCCCTAATGTGGTCGGTTAATTCTAGAACATCACCCATTGGTCTCCACCGCGTCTTGCCATCATTTGTGTTGTAGTCAAGGGCATTAACTTTAGGTCTTGCCTCTCTCTCTCTCTCTACAAGTGCAAGTGGTGGTCTTGCCGTTCATGTGCAAGTTGAGGTCTAGGTATTATTTCTACGTTGGTCTCTCTTAGATTTTCATTTTAGCTTCATGGATTCAAGGTTGCAAAGGCTCTCTATTCGGGAGAAAGAAGACAGCGAGTTCGTTGTTTCTCCAGAGGATGTTCAAACGGAAGACTTTGTTGCGGTTCTTAGGGATGCACGAGGTAAGCTTGTGACTGCTATTTCAGATTTTTTGCCTGCCCTGTTTGACCCAGTTATTGCCGAAATTATGTCTATAAGGGAAGCTCTTTCTTGACTAAAAGACCAACAGCTTGCCAAGGTCATTGTGGAGTCGGATTGTTTGACAACTGTCCAATCAATATTAGCTCCTTTACAAATCGGTCTGCGATTGAAATTTTGACCCTTGATTGTTTATCATTCAAGCGACATTTTCTTCACTTGTCCTTTCAATTAACATGTAGGATTGCCAATAAGGCGGCTCATGCTTTAGTCAGGGTAGCCTTATTATATGCAAACACACATCACTGGACTGATCGTCCTTCTTGTTTAGTCTCCATTTTAAATTAAGATTGTTCGGCTTTCGTTATTGTTGAGGGGGAAAGGCTATTAGGTTCCGTGTGTACGTGGTAAGCCTGTTGGCTTGGGTTAGTTTTCTTTGTCTTCCCTGCCTTTATCTGTTTTTTTGCGTTAATTTTGATTTTATATAAAAAAAAGTTCTTATGTTTTTATAAAATTGTTCTAATTTTTTATTTTTAAAAACAAGAAATGAAAAAAGAAAGAGACGGGCTCTTAATATTTAAAATTGATTAAACTAAAATTTTTAAAAAAATCTTGATTAAACCAAAGATTTCAGACAAATGGATCGGATCGGGCTCGGCCCAATTCATCACTAGACCGCTAGCAAATCCAGATAAGATTTTCAATTATTTCATCACTTGTTGCTTTGTTCGTTTTGTGGCTCTCAAAGAAGCACCTCTCTGTATCTACCCTTTGCTCTCTCTCTCTCTCAACACGCAAAACCCAAACACACACAGAGTATATATATATATATATATATATGTGTGTGTGTATGGGTGTTTGAGAGAGAAGAAGATGAGTTTGAATTTACATTTTTGGTATTAGAAACCCTAACTCCATTAGAGATTCTGAATAATGACAGTTATTACTACTCTACAAGCTTCTCTTCTCTTCAGACCTTCCCTCTCTCTCCCCTCCTCCTCCGGCCGCCGCCGGTCTCTCTCGTCTCCTCGTCTCCTCCTCCGCCGCCACCACCGTCCCCACTACCACCATTCCTTCTCTAAAGTTCACTTGTCCTTTTCTCGATTTCTATCCATTTCCTGTACATTGCACCCCGACAATGCCCGTTCCGATTCCGATTCCGCTTCTCCAACTGTTTCTCCCGCGGACGAGGACTCTAAGCTATCTGAATTATCCGTCGAGAACGGTGCGGCTTCCGGCGTTGTAGAATCGACAACCGATGTGCTGGATGGAGAACGCGAGGGTGGGAAGTTGATTGAATTGGACGAAGGTGTGAAGAGTGGGAATGCGGCGGAGGACGGGAAGTTGGCGGAGGGTGTCGGAGTTAATCGGGAAGTGCCGGTGATTGTGTTTCTGACTGGACTGTGGGCGATGGCGAAGAGAGGATTTGAGAAATTGTTGAGTAACTTGAGTTTTGAGTGGTTGAGTTGGTGGCCTTTTTGGCGCCAAGAGAAGCGTCTGGACCGTCTGATTGCTGAAGCTGACGCCAATCCTGAGGATGCTGTCAAGCAGACGGCTCTCTTCATTGAGCTTAATAAGCACAGGTCTGTACTTCTGTGTGTAAGTTTCATTCCGCTTCTTGCTCTGCAAGTCGCCTGCTTTTTAGCATTGAAGTTAAAAGTAAAATTCTTGTGCAGCCCTGAGTTGTTGATTAGAAGGTTTGAACAAAGAGAACACGCAGTAGATAGCAGGGGAGTTGCAGAGTATCTTAAAGCTCTTGTTGTTACGAATTCAATTGCAGATTATCTTCCAGATGAACAATCTGGGAAGCCGTCCAGTCTTCCTTCATTGGTAAATTAAACACATTGTTGATCTTTCTTAATTTTATTGGCACGGAAGAAATGTTTCAATGATAGTATCACGCACATTATATTCCGATTATATCAATATGTTGTAGTTGCAAGAGTTAAAGCAACGGGTGTCAGGAAATACAGATGAGCCCTTTTTGAACCCGGGAGTGTCTGAGAAGCAACCATTGCATGTGGTGATGGTAAGACTCTGTTACATAGTTTTCGTCCTTGTGGCATTGTATTCTGAATCCAAGACCATAATTACTGTGCCATTTTCCTTTTGTATAAGACGGATGTAATTGGACGTTGTTTTATGTTATTTATATGGAACTATGGAAGGTTGATCAGAAAGTCTCAGGCAAGTCACGGTTTGCGCAAGAGCTTATCTCCACCATCTTATTCACTGTTGCTGTTGGATTAATTTGGTATGACTTCTGTTCTCTTGATCAGTTTATTTGTTATTATTCATACCAGTTAATTACATACAGTAGTAGATTTTCAGGGTGCTAGGAGCTGCTGCTCTTCAAAAGTATATTGGGAGCCTAGGTGGTATTGGAACTTCTGGTGTTGGCTCAAGTTCTTCTTATTCACCAAAGGAGTTGAGTAAAGAAGTTATGCCGGAAAAAGTATGTCAAACTATTGTACTCGTAACTTTTATGGTTTATTGAGATTTTTCTGTCACTGATGTGGCTTTTTCGTGTTTAATGTATTGGATTTGGTTGCTTTTCCTGTTTTGGTCAGTGTAAAAGTTAGAGAAAGCTTTAATGATATGGTTAGAATAGCAGGAAATAAAACCAAAGTTTCAATGCAATTGGAGAAAAAAATTAAAGGATGAACTGAAACAAAGTAGGTAGTGGATTGGTTTTTTTGTGTCTGACTGAATTGGTATCTTCCTCAACAGTTGATGTCTATTGTCTCATATTGCTTGTGTACTTGTTTGCATGGTCTGACTTATTCTCTTGTTGATTTTCTTGCAGAATGTCAAAACATTTAAGGATGTCAAAGGATGTGATGATGCAAAACAAGAGCTTGAGGAAGTGGTGGAGTACCTAAAAAATCCAGCAAAGTTTACTCGCCTCGGGGGAAAGTTGCCAAAGGTTTTCTCAATAAATTTGTTGAATGAGACACAAACTTTGTTTAGGGCATTGCCTTTCAATTAGAGTATTCTTTATTTAGAGTCCTTTTGGGGCATCGGGTAAATGAAGCATAAGGTGAACAAATCTATATTGCCAAATATGAAGATTTATAGAAGTTCTTAGTAGGCTGGGGATGGGCTAAGCTTTTGCCAATTCTAGATTAAGAAATTGTTTTAGATTCTTCTAAGAATCAGTCATAACTTGTGATGAATTGTCTGAATACTTTGTGCAAATTGGTTGGCACTTATTAGCTCATGAACTTGCTTGCGCATGTATTTCTCTTTTGTTCTTTTACAGCAATTCTTAACTTGATTGTCGCCACCCTGTTTTGTTATGGTGTAGTTGTTTAGAAAGTTAATCAACATAGAAGCATGAGAATTTACCAGCCACTCTTTATATATATACACATATATAGATACATACATACATACATACATCTGTTGATTATAATATCTGCAACTTCAATACTGCTCCTATGCAGGGAATTCTCTTGACAGGGGCACCTGGCACAGGAAAAACTTTACTTGCCAAGGTAATGCCTTTACTCTATCTATGCCTTCAGTTCTAGTAAAATTTCCAAGATCAAAGTTTGTTTGATTAATCAGAAATAGGATACCTTAAAGTTTCAATGTTACCGAAAACTCTATGTTTTGAGCTTCTGCATATCTTAAGAACATAAAGAAGTTTTTATCCTCCATTCCATGTAATATGTAGTATTTAACAGATTGCATTTTGGATTTATGAATTCCAACTATCTTGTGGGAGATTGCTACTTTTACTTGTTAGTGCAAGTTCATTGATGTACTATTTCCATTCAGAAGTTCAACAAATTTCTTTCCAATCTTTCTTGTATTCATATCCTATTGATATATTGTTCAAGCTCTCAACTTTTCATTTCCTCAAGAAGTTTGGTTATGTTTTCTGTTGACATGTATTGTCAATACTATATACACTGATCTCTGGTTTTTGTAATGCTAGTAATATTTTGTTTTTATTGTGGAACACTCAGGCTATTGCTGGAGAAGCAGGAGTCCCTTTTTTCTATAGAGCAGGATCTGAATTTGAGGAAATGTAAGATAATTTTGGCTTTACTTCCGTTTTATGATGTATGATACATGATAGATATCACTACTTGCTTAAGGAAAAATCAAGCTTAGTTAATTGCCTAATATGTGATCCTCTCTTTTCATGGTACAAGTTGGAGATACAATATGTTTTTTGCCTAAATTTACTTTCTGCTATTTCCACTTTGAGACTATCATGATTCTGTTTCAACTCTAGTTTATGGGTATATAGTTTGTAAGGAAATGTATCCCTGTATTCATTACTCGGAGTGAAGTGATAGTCAGAGAATGTTAGTTGAGCAACATTTTTTGTGGCAGGTTTGTTGGAGTTGGTGCTCGTCGTGTAAGATCTTTGTTTCAAGCAGCCAAGAAAAAGGTTTGCTATCCCTGGTGCATACACGTTTTATTTTAATTTGTAGTGTAGAAAGAAAACAGAACCATAGCTGAAAACAAAGGGACGGAACTATTCTCATCATAACAATTGCCTTTAATTTCCATCTGCAGTCACTTTCTGAAAACAAAGGAGAATTGTTTTCTATCATTATCAGATAATAAATATGCAGATTATGTGGTGTGAGAACACCAGCAAAAACTCCTTAAGCTGTTTATTTGTATTTTGGTGTTTGTTTTATTCATAAGAATTCACATACCCAAAAAAAGTGGAAATCAAACTTAGAAGCTATTATGGTCTACTGAATGAGAGAAAATAGGACATCCACATAAAGTTCTATAAGTGTACTGTGACTCCTTGATCCATGATATTTCTATGTTTATTCCATTTAAAGATGCAATTTTGCTTGAACATTGTGCTTTGCTAATACACTTAGCATGTTGTTTAACTATTATAGGCTCCATGCATTATCTTTATTGATGAAATTGATGCTGTCGGGTCGACAAGGAAACAATGGGAAGGCCATACGAAGAAAACATTGCATCAGCTGCTTGTTGAAATGGATGGTTTTGAACAGAATGAGGTATCATTATCCATATAGTTTTGTCTCAATTAGTTTTGTGCTGCATTTCTTAATTTTACAAAACTATCTGCAGGGAATAATATTGATGGCTGCAACAAATTTGCCAGACATCCTTGATCCAGCTTTGACTAGGCCTGGTAGATTCGACAGGCATGTAAGTTGTTTGCTTCCTTTTTAAGGAAATGATTAATCATCTGTTTAGTAGACTTGTCTTCTTATGGTTCTGTTAGGGTATTCTGTCACATACTTATCTGAACCCCTATCATGAGCAATCAGGAAATCAAAATTTCTGCTCTTCTGCTGTATCTTTTGGGTCCTCAAATTTATTTTTTTGGGGAATAACTTGCAAAATCACATTGCAGATTGTTGTTCCAAATCCTGATGTACGGGGCCGAGAAGAGATTTTACAGCTTTATTTGCAAGATAAACCATTGGATGATGATGTTGATGTAAGATCAATTGCCCGTGGCACCCCCGGTTTCAATGGAGCAGGTTGATCTTAGTGAACTGTACTATTTCATTGTTGAAATTGATTAGGTAGATCATTCTGTGCCCCCTAAAGAAGCCAATATTATCAGAACATGTTCTTTTTTCCAAACAGATCTTGCAAACCTGGTAAACATTGCTGCCATTAAAGCTGCTGTTGAAGGTGCAGAGAAGTTAACTGCAGCACAGTTAGAGTTTGCAAAAGATAGGATACTTATGGGCACTGAGCGGAAAACAATGTTCCTAACTGAAGACTCAAAAAAGGTACATGTACACTCTATTGTGATCTAGCTATTAGGGTTTGGATGAATGCCGTATTGGCTGTTGTTTCACTTCTTTTACAGCATAATCTGACCCTGGGTTAGAATGCTGACTGAAAAAGAGGAGACCATTTGCAATTTTCTTTCGCTGGCATTAACCAGTTTGGCTTTCTCAGAATGATATATCTACAACTTGAAACCTCTTTTCAGTTGACAGCATATCATGAGAGTGGCCATGCTATTGTAGCTTTTAATACTGAGGGTGCACATCCAATTCACAAAGCCACTATTATGCCTCGTGGATCGGCTTTGGGAATGGTCACCCAGCTTCCTTCAAGTGACGAGACATCAGTTAGCAAGAAGCAGTTACTAGCACGTCTTGATGTTTGTATGGGGGGTAGAGTAGCTGAAGAACTCATCTTTGGTCAGGACCATATCACCACTGGAGCAAGTAGTGATCTTTATACCGCCACAGAGCTTGCCCAATATATGGTTAGTTATATTCATACTCTTTGGGTCCTTCCTGATAACAGTAAACTATACATCCAACTCTTTCCATTGTTGGCGGCCATTGTTATGGAATGAAGCGGTAATCAAACATTCAATTGCACACTGCTTTACTTGTCTTTGAAGGTGTCAAATTGTGGGATGAGTGACGCAATTGGTCCTGTTCATATTAAAGAGCGACCCAGTTCAGATATGCAATCACGAATTGACGCTGAAGTATGTCTTTCGAATTACTGTTGCTTACAGAGTAAACATGATATTTCCTCTTGAAATCTGAAACCTGTTTGTTGGATTCTGTAGGTGGTGAAAATCCTTAGAGAAGCATATGATCGTGTAAAATTGGTCTTAAAGAAGGTTTGTTATTTTGCATTCTTTTTCTTCTTTTTGGTGCATCAGTATTAGTTTGCTTTATGCAAAATCAGAAATTCACGTTTTTATCTGAACAAAATAAGTCCTTCTGGTGCCAATTTTATCGAAGTCTTTATACTTTGAAGTCCCTGACATCATTCTTTTTCCTCTCCATTTTTCTTTTTTCCTTTTCCTTTACAGCACGAGAAGGCATTGCACGTTTTGGCAAATGCACTTTTAGAATACGAAACACTCAACGCAGAAGAAATCAAGCGTATTCTACTTCCTTATCGGGAAGGGCGGTTGCCTGAGCAACAAGAACAACAGGAGGAAGGAGACTTTGTGTTGGCTTGATCCCACCCAGATTCTGGACAACAATCATTCGGCGGAGCTGCTGTACAGTATATTAGAAGCAGAGTACAGGTGATATTTACTTATGTCTGGTCTTTTTCTAGTTTCCTCGCCATGTTCAACTAAATGCGTAATAGAAATCCCATCCCAAAGCATAACCCTGAACCAATTGTACCCAGACCCGGCCCAAACAACCATAGTGATGATAGAAGTCTTTGTACTATTCTTTAGATGTATAATTGAATATGCTGATCCCTGTTTAGGGCGAAATTTTGAGATACCAATATTTATATTTATATATATATATATAATTGCAAGGATTTTCAAGTTGCCGCTGACCATTGACTTCCGAGATATCGATATACTCATGTTCAACATATTAAAATATATGTATTTCAACCAGTTTCTTTTCATTTCTTATTTAGTGTACATGACAAAAGGGATTTACTTTCACACCCATGCATGCGAGGTAGCTAGTAGCATCACAATTTTGGCTGGTCTTAAAATTTCTGGAGGTCCTCTAGCATTAATAATGGATTCGGCTGTGCTTCTTAAATGAGCCCAAACCTTTTCCAAGTCCATTTAGTTTTGAGGCTTTTTTAGGCTTTAAGATTTTTAGAGTTTTACGTCGCATCGTTTGAGCCCAAAATTCAAATTTTTTTAAAAAATTAAACTCAATTAAAAACTTGTTTAACGATTAAATGATGGATATAATTATTATGAAATATATCGTATAATGGATAAACTAATCTCATCTAGTGACTGCCTGGCTTGACATTAGTAGAACTAATTTGAGTTTGACTGAAACCCAGTCTCCTAAATTTTCACATAAAGTAGCATTTTATTCGAAAAAATATTATTTTTAATTTTTAAATTTTAAAAAAGATAAATTTAATTTCAATCCAACCCACTACTAACCCTAATCTCAGTAAATAAAATTTGGAGCTGAACAAAAGTTATAACTTCCTAATTATCATTGAAAAGTCACATTTCCATCTTAGCATATAATGCGGGAACCATTTGAGTGAGGAATTAATTGCTTCAAGCCTAATAGGAATTATTTATTAACTACAGCAATAATAGAAGCGTAATTACAAATAGCAGTAAACTGTTAAATAAGAGTCGTGTCGCCCCTACCTCAAACAACGGCAGCTCCAACGTCTTATGTCACCAAACCAAACGCACTAACACTAAGCTACATGATATGAAACAAAACTAGAGAGAGCTCTCCCATCACACTATACTATATACATTACCATGTATGTGTACCACCACAAACAAAATCCCCCCAAAACACCAAAAGAGTAAGAGAATCCGGTTCCTTTCTTCTTCTTTCATATTTCAGTAATGCACATGAGCTCCTTATGAGGGTTTGGTTCTTTAGCTACTATGAAAATGGAAGTATATATATGATGCAAAAGGGAGTAGAGGAACATAACAATGGAAAAGAAATGTGCGTGTGTGTCGAAAGTAGTAGGATTGCCAGTCCGTCTCTAGATTGTCCGTGTGGAAGACCTAGAAGCCTCATCCTTAGCAAACTATAGTATACCGTCACGCAGCAGGCCTGTCCTTCTTCTCACCTTTCTAAAGACGATCAATTGGCTCGGTCCTATCCTGTACTGCATGCCGTTCCGAAACATCAGCTAGTGATTTTAGATTGCACTTGATGAGAGCTTCAACAAAGTAGCATGTCTCATCCTTGGTATTCCCATCAGGTACATCAACCACAAATGACTCAATCACCAGAGTTCCTGGCCTTCCATCAATGACCTCTGGGTGGAGAGAAATGATTGAGGAATAGTTCTGGAGCAAGAAAACGCAGATTGGACTTAATTTTAGTCACTTGAAAAAGTGAAGAATTAAACACAGTAAAGAGAGGAAATTCAAGGCTCAAACTCTCATCAACAAACTCTAGATTGAAGAAGCACTTATCTCCAATTAGCTAAAAGTTCACGATACGTAAGAATATGAGAACATCTCCGAAAGTAGAGTTATTCTAGCAAGTAAAGCCAGATCAAGACATAGATATGGATTTCCAAAGTAGAAATAACGTTTTAATGGCTGAAGCTTGGATCCTTGAAATGGAATGTGCATAACCATCTTTGCCAAAATCCAAAAGAAAAGTTGATCAACTGTCCTAGTAACTCACTCTATATGCAATCTTCTAACATGAAAAATAACAACTAAACATCACAAGGTGAATCTTCAAACAAGACTTCATAGTTTCATGAAACTAAGAAACTGCTCCTGCTCAAAACATAACGGGAAGAGAAGTCACAAGTTATAACTTAGGAGAAGAAAATTTCATACTTTGAGCCTGTGATCACCACCAACAATCCTGATGCTGAGAATATGCTCATCATCATTGAGAAGTTCCAATCTTTCCGTACTTGTAGTGGCAGGAAGGCCAGACTTAACATCAACCTTTCTGAGACAGCCGATCTCAAGATTTCCCTGTGCAACACATCTGCTGACAAAAGGTTTGTACTTTTGCGGTTGATCAAATCTCCTAACCAAAGACCAAACCTACCAAAAATATGAAAAACAAGCTTAAGAAATGACTAATATGGTGTTTACACCTCCAAAACTCTAACCATGGCATATAAACTAAAGCTACCCCAAATTGTCTCAATCTAACCTTTAAAAAGATGCAAGAGGCAATAAACCAGAAAGATTAATTGATTTGGACTTCGTACATACAATGAAAGTGTAAAGAAAGATAGGTACTTTGCTTGTGTTGAACTTCAAAACTTTAGATTCAACTATAGCATTACAACAAAACATCAGCCAAGAGGAACTTCAATTTTCAGTGCACGAACAGATTAAAAATTTCAACAGTAAAAACTGTTGTGCATTGCCTTGGATCTTTAAAATGGAAAATTTCACAGTGAAGTGAAAGTCAATTTAACAACAGGAAAAAAAACCTAGCATACTTGCCTTGACTTCTTTCTCAATTCGATCAACATCAGATAGACGAAATGAAAATAAAAATAGTTAAAAGCTTCAATAATCGAAAGAAAACAAACTGCGACGTCAATTGAATACACCATCATAGTCAAAAAGAAAAAAGAAAAATTACTTGGACAAAGAAATCGAGAACACAATCCAGTCAAACAATAACAAGAAGAAGAAAGAAGACCGCAGACTAGGATCCATACCATTGAAAAAAACTAGTAAATCAATGAAAACAAGAGCAAAGGAAGCAAAAACCAAAAAACAAAATCGGAACAAGAAACATACTAGATGAAGAGGAGCTTTAATATGCTTAATGAGAGCGGAGCTACACTGATGATCTGCAGGATCGTGGTTGTGATGTCTTTTGATGTACTCGGCCGCTACGTCACCGTTCATTTTCGCTAAAAAACCATGAATCGACGAATCAACAAACTCCGATCCGATCCGATCAGTTTGAAACAGTAATCAACAGATAAAAAGGAAGAAAAAGGAGGAATTAGGTCTCGGAAAAGCGTCAACTACGAGTAGTAACCGCCATTAACAAAACCTCAAACTCCTCTCTCCGATCTCCATCACCCTCTCATCTCATTCATTCAGCGTATTTAACCACATCCTCGTTCCTACCCTATCCTCTACGACTCTTCTTCGTCTTCTATATATATATAAAATATATTATCATAATAGTAAAAACACTAAAACTACAAGAAGCCAAATGGATTCCTTTAATATTGCCCTTTCCTTTACACTTAACTACCAAAATGCCACGGACGGACGGATTCTCTTAATCTACTCCCCCATATATAAATAATGTTAGAATTTAATAATTTTAATATTAGTTTATATTTATAATAAAAAATTATTATTAGTTGTGTTTTTCTATTATTTTAATATTTAAGCTTTTATTAAAAATTACTAATAAGAATTATACATTCCATATTTATTTATTTATTTTAGAGCTTTGACATTAAAAAGGTAAATCAAAAATCAAAATATAAATACACTGTTCAAATAAACATTTGAATTTATTGTTTTTTGTTTAACTTAAATAAAATTTTAGGATTAATTATTTATTTTAATTATAATTTAAGACTTTTAAATTAAAAAAGTAACAATTTTAATTTAAATTTTTTAAGTGTATGTAATTTTTATCAATAAAATATAATGTAAACCTTTGAAATAATTCGGTAGACTCTTATATTTATAAATGAAAAAAAACTCAGCGAAAATTTAGAATTTAAATAGGTAATAATTTATTGTAATAAATAATATTATTATCATTTGTAAAGATAATTAGATATTTCATATTCTCATACCTAAAAGTATAATTAAAATAATAATTTATTGTAATAAATATTATTATTATTATTATTATTTGTAAAATTGAAGAAGTCTTTACTTGGACCTATCCAAGCCTCACAATTAATAAAGTGGGGTTAGGTCATAGTTCTGTCGGCAGCGACGGTTAGATTACGCGGAAACAACATACCTAAGCTTAGTTGACTAAGTAAGAACTTGGCTTGGAAAGGGATGAAAATTGACCTATCATAACCATAACCATCACTGTAACTAGTCAGCCCCATACTCGGTCCAAACTCCATCAAAATTCGAACTAATTTTAATTAAATATATTTTTAATTAAAAAATAATGTATTAAAAAAACAAATTTAAACCCGATCGAACTTATGAAGTCCGACCCGATCAAAATTACGAAGTCCGAACCTAAACTCAACCTGAACTTAGACCGATTCAATAAAGTATATATTAATACAGTCACATAATAATTTACCAAAAATACAGTCACATAATAATTACTTTTTGATTATACATTAAACAAATTATTATATATATAATAATTTTTATATTTTATATTTTAAATAAGTATTATAATCAAATAAAATATTTATTGCATCTTCACTTCGGATAGGATCTCTTTCTAACTTTCAATATGATCCACAACCACAACCTTGGAACCATCTTAGCCTTTCGCAAATAAGAGGCAACGCCCGTAAAAATAGCCAAGTTCGAGAACAAAAGGTTTTATATTCAAATTTTTATACTTACGTTTTTTTAATTGAGTATATTTTACAGAATTTGTCTAGTGTAAAATATTTTATTGACATAATTCGTAAGTTATTGGGTCAATCTAAAAAATTATCTAGTATACATCTAAAAGATAACGGTTGCAAATTTTTCCGTTAAAAAAAACAATATGTGTCCTTATAGTTATTGAATATTAATATTTTAAAAATTGAACTAAAAGTTAAACCCAAATTTAAATTTTAAATGCTCAACTAATATATAATAAAATTAAAAAAAAACTTAAGAAGATTGAAGAAGAAAATTACCTTTATGTATTATATTTAATTTAAGATTTTTACGATTAAACCGACTAAAGTATAAAATATTAAAAGTACATTTTTATGATTAAACTGATTAAAGTATTTTTTCCGAAAAGTACAAAATGTTAAAGAGTACTTAAACATTCCTTTATATAATACCAAAATACAAAATGTTAAGAGTACATAAACATTTCTTTTTATTATTTTATGTAAAGTGAGAAGTAAAGTTGCGTATTATCCAATTTTTTCAAACTTCACTTCGTTATGAAATTTTAAATTGAGTTTGATGATGATCACTACAATAATCATATTTTTTTGGTCTTTTAGGAGATATCTATTGGGTCGAAGCCGGTGACTAATCCCCTTTACGATACTAATACATTCAAGGGGGCTGCCACTGGCCAAGAAATTTGCTGCATTCCCAAAAACAAGGATCAAACTCGGGACCTCTTAGTTAAACGACAAGGGTATGTGCCACCTGTACCAACCCATCCTAAAATTTCTCTGCAAAGTACGAGAGTGAGGAATATGGAGAATTGGAGACAGGGGTCACCAAATTAGCCATAGGAGTCGACACAGGTAAGCTGAGCTAATAAAAAAAAGATGACTGACTACAAGAGGAACCGTGTCACGCCTAGAGCCATACATGTTCACAAATCATTATCTTCGTATACCAAAGTTTTATCTTCCTGCACTGAAGATGTTTGTTGAAAAGCCTCAAGGACCACGCTCAAGCAAAAAGAAAGCGCGCGTACTGTGTTCTTAGGTTAGGAACAATAGGACATGACATTTTCTGGCAATATATAAATGGAATTACTCTTCAACATTACCAAAGCACCAAAAACAGTTGCTGACACAAGTGAAAAGGATTTGGAGAATCCATCACCAGACACCAAGCCCTCCTGTGCTTCATACTTTAAAGCAAAAGCATATGGTGTATCTTCTTTTGTGTTAGATCCCGCACGATCGGTTGCAGCAAATCAGGAGTCGATACGTATGATTCTCACTCCTGATTCTCAGCCTGCCATTCTCTACCCTGACAATGATATATAATGTAAAACATATAAATTTTGTGTAGTTTATTTTTTATAAATTTTAAATTCTTTTTTTAAAATTTCAATTTACAATTTTTCAAAAAAACATGTTTTTATAATTAAATTAAAAAATAATGACCAAACACAAATAAGATTATTGTAGAGTAATCAAATATTACTAATGTAATAATCTAATTAAGCTTTTAAATCTACTAATTTTTAATTAAAATTGACTTAGATTATTATCTTAAGATCATCACCATTATTATCATCGTCACACTCAGTCTAAAGTTCTGCAATAAAGCGAGATCTGGGAAAGTCTGATAGTACACAACCTTACTCTTACATAATAAAAAGATTATTTCCGATTTAATTATAATAAATTATTAGTTTAATTTAGATTTAATTAGGTTGGTTTGAATTTTAAAACTAAGTTAAATTGTTATATAATCATCATTTAATTGGTACAATTGTGATATTCACGACGTGTATATAGTTAGGTCTCTGGTTCGAATCTTAGCAGCGGCAGTGTGGGGGTTCCTCCAGTGAGGGGTCCCTTGTGCGCACTAAGTACAGGACCGCTTTCCTGAGGAACTGGCTGGGATTAAACTGCGTTTCAATCCTCCAGCAGTGGTCGGGTCTGCGACTGGGGACCCTTAGAGTTGAGGATTCAACCTTTTGAGTCCAAGGTCAAAACCCACTAAGCCTTAAAAATATTAGATACCAAATCTTTAACTTGGTGCTTATTGTTGGACATGGCACTTGATTTGGGTTGCTAATTAATTAATTGCTTTTGTGGATCGCCAGCTCGAAAAGGCAATGAATATTAATTTAATTGATACCACATAAAACGTTTCATTGCTAAGGCAGTGAATCCGGATGGTTGTTTTTTTTTAATCCGGATGATTGTTTTTTTTTACTAAGTAAATAGCATATTTTAAATTTAAACTAAATTATTAATTAGGTCGTTTGATTTTTTTTATATTTATTTCTAGCTACTAAAATATATAAATTTTTATTTAAGAATTTATATATTTTAAAATTTAAATTATATTTATTAATAATTATTAAAATTAAATTATTCATAATCTAAATAATTGAATATATAATGTTAATTTAATTAATAAATAATATTAACTAATTAACTAATATATTTTAATTAATATTAAATTAGATTAGAAACACAAAACAAAACTACTTTTCATCTACTTTTCATGATTTTTTTGTAGATTATAAAAATGGGAAGAAACCAAAACAAAAAAAAACTTAAAAACTCAAACAATCATTTTTTATTAAACTCGAAAACCAAAAAAAAATTAAAATTATAGATAAAAACAACATGTATAATTAATTTCAAACAAACTTAAACTTATAATTATCTTTTTGTTTAAGAAACGAAAGGATTACAGTTGTTGTCTTTTAAATACGTATTTAGTAAATATTACTATAAATCATGTTAATCGGATATTTCATATTAGACAAACTCTGTACGACAAATTCGATTAAGAGAATATAGATAGTAAGATTCGAATACATAATTTTTAAATTTAGATTAATTTAATATTTAAGTCTATTGAATCGATTTAATCTAATTTTTCATACTTAGTTTAATAGATTTTGCGACTAATCAAGTTTGAATATCTAAATTTAAATTCAATCAAACCAAACCGCATTTGACTGATCAATTTCGGATTGAACCAAACGTTTTGCCCATGCTTGGAGCTCACACGTTTTTTGCTTGTTTCATCTTTTTGCTGCGAGAAGTGGAACTTACTTTGGTTGATGTGCCACCTTCTTTTTATAAAGTAAAAGAACGGACACTTTCAGGTCTTTCTAGAACACTACCCTGTAAACCCCTTCCTTTAAAAAAAAAAAACGTAGTTACGTGTATTCAGTAAATTTTAGTATTGACGTAATAAGTAAATTTTAATATTGACGTAATAATTTATAAATCATACTAATCAAATATTTCGTACTAGACAATTTTTATACGATAGATTCGATCAAAAAAATGTAAGTAAAAGAAATTAAATAAAGGACCTTTAGATCTCATGTCTCTCTATTTTATCAACTCTGACTGCACACGATTAACAATAACTATTAAAATTTACAATAAGCCTAAGGTTCTATTTTAAAACTAATTAGTAATAAATGGAGTAGTCCACTAAATTAATATATTAGTTTTCTTTTCTTTCTTTCTTCGATAAGACAAACTCTCACTCGTATATTTTACTTTGAACAACAGTAGCCTATAAAACGCAATAACCTCGAAAAAGGATCTCACATCAGTTACCTGAAGAAGCCAAGATCTCAAACAAATCAAATTGGGTCCTTTTCTTTGTCTGACTACTAGGATTGTTCTCGGTGACTGTCTTAAAACAAAAGCAAAAACGACAAAAATAATTAAATAATATTTAATATTTTTATTTATTCAGAAACAAAACCACATTTTTGTTCTGCTCTACTCGGAAAGGGCCAAGTGCAGTATCTGCAATTATATTCAAAGTTAAGCAATGGGGTAGTGTTATAAATTAAAGTGCCTACCAAAGGATAAAGATTCGTCATGTGACTGAATTCAGTTCATAGCCCACATGTTTCAAGCTTTTAAAACCAAATTTACAAGAAGACTGGGTAAAAAATAGAAATATCTTTTATAATTTAGGAAATTTTAAACTTTTTCTTAAATTTCAATAAAAAATATCAATAACAAATATGTGATACGAATATTATACATAAACTAATCAAATATCACCGATATAATAATTAAATTTAACTCTTACATTTGACTCAAATTAATTAAATATGATTTAATTTAATAATTTAAGATAATTATTATAAATTATAAATTCATTATAATTATCTAATTCGAATAGAATTTAGTTAATTCGACTCGAATTTAAGAGATAGGTTGAATTGTTTTGTAATAAGTATTTAATTGGTTCGCATGTAATATTCATTACGTGTATGCTTCGTTATTACAATTTGAGTTAATTTTAAAAAAATTCAATTAAAAATAACGATAAAATATATACACTATGAACATCATAGATAAATTAATCAAATGTGACTGATGTAATAACTCAATTTAGTTTTTAAATCCAACTCAAATTATTTAAACTTGACTTAAATTAATAATTTAAAATAATTATATATATATATATGATAATTAAACTCATCTTTTAAATTCAAAAGAAAGTAAATTTTAATTAATTCAATTTAAATTTAAGAAATGAGTCGAATTGTCGTAGAAATATTTGATTGGTATATATGTAATGTTTATGTCATGTATATTTATTTGTTATTTTTTAAACTAAAATCTAAAAGAATGAATGCTTTGAATTTTTTTAAAAAAATTAGAATTTCTTTATAACTCCTTGCCTTTTACATTTTATAAAATTGAACATATCTTATTCCATGCCAGGTTTTGTTTATGTGAACTAGTCACCGATACACCCCAGGCTTAGCTTCTGTTTGGTTGAGCTTATATTAGTAGAGTTTTTTCTGTAGATCTTTTTTTAGAAGAACTTTTTTAAGAAGTCAATTAATTGTTTGACTGTCATTTAAAAAGAACTTTTTTTAAAGAGCTTCAGTAGACTGTTTGGCAACATAAAAATAAAATTTACTTTTAATTTTAATTTTAACTATATTTTATTTTGTAATAAAAATTATTTATGCATATAAATATTATTTAAATTATATTAAA
>JANZLC010000007.1:26021326-26055001 GCA_026413385.1 Erythroxylum gracilipes | reverse complement strand
TGGAGAAGCAATTGGAGTCTATAAGGGAAAAAATAGATAAGTTCCCTATGAAAGATGTTTTTAATATGGATGAAACTGGTTTGTTTTACATGTTACAAGCTGATCATTTTCTTGCTATGAAGCAACTTGAAGGAAGAAAACAAGAAAAAGAAAAGCTAACAGTTGTTATTTGTTGCAATGAGGATAGCTCTGAAAAAAATCCCTTTATGGATTATTGGAAAATATGCAAAGCCTCGTTGCTTCAAGAATGTCAACATGAATAGCTTGAATTGTCACTACCGTGCCAACAAAAGAGCTTGGATGACAAGTATGCTCTTTGATGAATATATTCGTTGGTTTGATTAAAAAATGCATGGTAGAAGAATTTTGTTTGCAGTAGATAATTGTCCAGAACATCCAAGATGTGAAGGGTTACATAATGACGTTGAGTTGTTCTTCTTTTCACCCAACATGACATCAAAAATTCAACCTTGTGATGCTGGAATAATAAAAGCTTTCAAGATGCACTATCGTAAGAGATTTTACCGTAGGATTTTAGAAGGTTATGAGTTGGGACAATCTAATTCAGGAAAGATTAATGTTTTGGATGCTATCAATCTTGTAGTCTCGGCTTGGACAGTTAATGTTCAGTAAGAGACAATAGCAAATTGTTTTCAACACTGCAAAATTCGTTCAGGGGATGAAGTCTCAAGGAATTTAGTTGAACCCACTTGTGAAAACGAAATTTATGAACTTGAGCTCATGATTAATGATCTTAGCTATCGCAATAAAATAGATGTCAATAGCCTATTGGATTACCCGGGTGAAAATGATACATGTTTAGAGGTCTAGAGCTTAGAAGAAATTGTGGCTACTATCCTTGAAAATAATGTTGATGATGAAGTTAAAGACGATACAGTACCTTTAGGACTAGTTACGCGTAAAGAAGCACTTATTGCGTCTAGAACTCTTCACAATTTTTTAGTGTAGTTTGAGAACACAACACTAGAAATTTTGGATGCAATAAGAAAATTTAGAGATGAGCTCCAATTAGACTTAAATTTTAAGAAAAAACCAACAATACTAAAATCATATTTCAATAAATAGCCTTAGTTATATTTGTGTAAGTTTATATAATTATTAATTTATGATATTAATGTGACCCTATATTTACATAAGGGTATTTTGAAAATATATTATCTTATTATCTTATCGAAATTTGTTAAATTTTCAGTTGGCCCAAGTCGGGACCGGAGAAAAAATATCATCTTAAAGAGTTTATTAATTTACCGAGTATCAATTTAAAGAGGTTCTACTGTATATGATCCATCCCTGAGTTTTTACTAAAATACAAATAAATTCTCATTTTCTAAAGAAAATGACCTTAACATTAAGAAATATCTCTTTAGAATGATGAAATACACCAACAATATTTATAGATGATCTAATATTATTAATGGACTTGACAATAGGTGAGTTCAGAGTATTACTTAAAGGATACTTGAATCTACTCCAAAACTCCCTATAAGCGACACCATTATAGCCAGAAGATTGACCGGACTTGATTTAGTGCCTATTTGGATGAGCTTATATTAGTAGAGTTTTTGTTAGTGGAATTTCTCTAAGAAGCTAGTTGATTGTTTGGTTGTTATTTTAAAAAGAACTTTTTTGAAAGAGCTTTATACAATAGACTGTTTGGCAATATAAAAATAAAAAGTCCTTTTCATTTTAACTATATTTTATTTTGTAATAAAAATTATTTTGTGCATATAAATATTATTTAAAATATATTAAACAATATGTAAAGCACAATATATTAATTATTATATAATTTTAAACCATATGAAACATAAATGAAAATATATCTAACCAAATTTTTATATGAATTATAACAAGTAAAAATAATATCAAAAATAAATATTAAAACATATAAAAACAAATAATATTATATAAATCCTAAAATAAATATACAAGTTGAGTAAATAGTTAAATACATAATAAATTATGTATTTTATTGTAATAGAGAAGATGAGTTTGCAAGATAAACGTGAATATGAATTTGTAGGTATTGTGAGAATTATGTGTAAAACATAAGGATAAAAGGGACTCAAAAATAGGCTCATTATTTGATCTGAAAAATTTACCCGAAAAAGTCATTTGAGAGACTTTTTTTAGAAGCTCTAAATTTGAACTTCTTAAAAAACTTTATTTTGACTGCCAAAAAAGTCATATCTATTAAAGAAGTATTTTTTATTTTACAGTCAAATACCTATTTAAAAAAAGACTTTTGTATTAAAAAAATGTACTTATTGACCTCCCAAAAGTTCATCCAAACAGATAATTAGCCTTTGGTAAACGTGAACAAGCTAATCTTCTCCGTCTCGGCAGATGTAACAAGAAATTAGAATTAATATGTTTGATCCAATATAAGGTTAATTTAGTGATCTATATTTGATTAAATTTACTTTAAAAAAGTCAAGTTAACGTATCTCGTGCATACGATTTTCTGTTTTACGATATTTAGGGAGTGTCATCAATATATGCAACCTTTTTTTTGTAATTATTTACAAAAAATTATTTCCTTAATTCAAACATATAATTTTATGGTCACAAAAGAGCAACTTTTACCGATTGCTTGAACCGTCCCTCGTTAAATTATTTGTTAGTATAAAAGATTAATTTAGTCAAATTGAATTATGATGGTTGTGAGAAATATTAAAATGATTATTTATAATATTTTTAATTTTTAAAATTCAAATAATTATTATAATTAATTTAAATTTAGATTAAATTATTTTAAAATTAATAAATTAAGTTAAATTTGACTAAATTCAAATTAAAAAAAATATACGTTCAAGATCAAATTTGATAATTTTTTTCCAACCTTTCTCTAACCTCCTCATACCTAACCTGTTGCCCTCGGGAAGACATGGTCCAGTAGGTTAAAGAAACTTTCTCTTTGTTCAAGATTAGAGTTTAATAATTGCTAAGAACAAGCAGGCAGGTAATGTAATGAAAAGGACTGTAACATAAACAATCAAAGATATTTTCTCCAAGATGTGACAAAACGCAGTATCTCTATATGCTTAATATAATGTCGGCCAAACCAAAATCTTTTTAAAAAGTTCAAATCTGGCCTAAAGTTCATAAGATTTTTGTTTGAAAACGTTCGAGTTTTAAACCAAGTCGAACCTGTAATGCATTACCTTGAAGGCATCTTTATCGTCACCTTCATCTCCAATATATCAAGGAAGCAAATCATTGGAGGTGCCTAATCCCAAAGTGTCAAGCAAGTATTCCAATGCATGATTTAAGGTTTCATACAACCACTTTTAAGGTTTAGCTCTCGATCCTAACCTTTTCACGCCAACTTAAGTGAAACTCTGGATAATGTTCGAGTAAGGACTTGACTCAATTCAATTATGATCTGGAACAAACAGATGAAACTTACATTTAAGACCAGCTGATCCAAATTTATCCGACGTATAATAAACTAAAACCTGCAGCAAAAATGTTTCAGCAGGATGAAATACAACACTCTCCTTCTCCTGTCAGGATTCCAATTAGATCGTGTCAATGCATGGTTTTACGGACAGAACGTGTCTCTAATTATCAGACAGGACAAGAAACTATAACCTCGTACGTACCTTCTTATCGCTGGCTATTGTACGGTACTTGCCATTGGAGGACCTACTAAATGACCTATCTGGTGCTTTAATGTGCCTTCCATGGCTTCGTGCATAATACAATATCACAATGTCATATCAGAAAGGATTATTCTTAAAGTTCATGTTTCGGTTAAGTCCGAGCTATTGTTGTTGTCAAGTCAGTCTGAACTTACAAAAGCTCGGGGCATTGCATACCTCGTCTCTGCTCCGACCACTGATTATAGCTGTTGGAAAGTACTTTGCAACTTCATGTACAGCTTCACGCATCTGCATGCATGGCAATGCACAGACACGAAGTTTATAATATAAACATTTAAAAGGAAGATTTGGCTTCTCAGAGTGGTGTGTATATATAAATACTGTACCTCATCAGACATGAAGGCGAGTCAGGATCATCTAAAACACGACGATCTTCTTCCCCTTAGCTTCTTTAATCATATGATCAAACAAGCCTGTAGCAGAAGGTTGTTCAACCTTAAAGTTCAACTGATTTAAATTAGTGAAATTATATTGAAGAACAGCATCAACGAACAAGCTTCTAATGTAATGCATGTATAAATCCAATTTCAGTGAACAATCATATCTTATAATATGTGCAATATTTTAATATGACTTGATGTTAGGACATGTTTTGATATAAGATTACATGGCCTAGACACGTTCGGATTCTCTATAAAAATAAAATTGAAAAAAAGCTGACCAGCCATGAGTCAGTTCTCATCCTTCGAAACAGATTACTTCACATTTAAATAATGTATAAATTAAAATCAAAATAATACAAACTAACAAAGAGATTTAAAGGAAAGATTCATTAAATTAATCGAAACTATTTTCGTCGTTTAGTCGATTTAGACAAATATAAAAAGCAATTAAAAACAGGAGTTAAAAAAAAAAAGAAAAAGAGAGAATCATTTTCTCTCACCGACCCTACTTAGATTCCATTAACTACCAACTTAAAGGAACTCAGTCGTTGGATCCTACAATCATCACCCTACACGTGGCAATTCGACGACCTTTTGTAGGTAGTTGAATGGTCGTGATCACAAAACTATGATCTACTTTTGTCCTTCATAGGACACGTGTGGGATTGGGCTCCAGTCATTTACTACAAAATTAACAACTTAAAAAAATCTTTAAGACTTAACTTAATTTTTAACAATTTAATTTTTAAAAAATTATGAAAAATCATATAATTTTAAAAATAATAAGTAAAAAATTCATTTATGTTCGAGCTTCGTACATAAGAACCAGATCAAGATTTGTCATGAAAGACAAGATTCTGAATAATAGAAAACCAGAATAAGAAGAAATGGTGGATTCGTTGGAATGAAGAAACTATTCTGAGAAGGTTTTGATAAAGGAAGATGAATCAAAAAACAGCAAGTTGTAACTGATGATACAGAACTTGAATGGCTCAGAATTGCCAATCCAGTCAAAAATGTGGCAGATACTGTAATTGTTTATGTTTCATTGATAATTTCAGAACTTTTTCGAATTGTCCCAGATTATACAACAACAAAAAAGAACCTATGGATCAAATGTTGATCCAATTATGCAGCAAAGCAGCATCTATCAGCTTTACAGAAAACAAAGAAAAAACCTCACCTATATATCTTCCGCTGTTTCCACTAGCTAACTCAGTCTTGTTTTTGCATCATCTACAACATTTTTGATCCAGATTCCACAACTACTGCACCATTTCCAACATTTTGATCTACCTTATCTTTTGGAATATCGTGTCCCATTTGTATATCAGCTTTCGTTCTAGGCTCCATCTGTGCTTCATTGGCTTCTGCTGCCTGAAGAAGATCCAATGGTGTAGCTGCTGGATCTAACTCCCGACAGCCCTTTGGAGCATTATCAGCTTCTTCACCAGTTAGCAAGTGATCAGGGACCTGATGAGAGAATCGAAACATCTCTTGTTTCGGTATCCTCCAAGGTGCACTCGGGTCTATATTGTTATGAAAAACTGTCTTGAAACCATCAACCTTGATAAGAGGAAATACAGATATGCCTTGTTCAGCATCATACTCGTCAACCACCTCTACCATGTCATACTTGTGCACCACTTCCACAGGAGTATTCTCATTCCAGTCAGGAGACCAATTTCTGTAGAGAGCCCAAATGTCTCCCTTTCTTGGAAGAATGCGGATGACCCCTCGTCGGCATTTTGTCCATTTAACCTTGTGTGAGAAAGAATTCAATGTTTTGCTGATCTCATGCTTGCCAGTCCTGAAATCCCCACAAGTTTTATGGAAACCAGAGTCTACCCAATTTAAAGCACCAAATTCAGCAGTATTTCTAGAGTTCAGCCAACTTATCTTCATCTTAAACGGGGTCAAAGAGATAACCTCATGAATTCGAGCATAGTAACGAGGCATGCCGTCGGTGTCGTCATAGACAGCCCAGACATCATCTCCTCCAAAAGAATTTTCAGTGCGGTCCAGATCAAAATTGTGGAAGTCAGGATCTGGAACATTGATTGACAAAAGTTTGGTAGACTTTTTATTAGAATCACTGGGGAGAGATTTCCTTCTCTTGTTTCTCTTGTACGTAACATCAGAGCCATCATACTTCTTTGGACCATCAATACTACATGTTTGCTCCTCATTTTCTCTTTGTTTCACTTGATTTGAGCTCCATTCTTCAAGTTTCTTACGAATACTTGACAATGCCTTTGCTGTCAACATTTTCCTAACCTCAACAGCAGTTAAATCTCTCCCCGAGCTGAGCATATTGTTGATACCAGAAAAACTGTAAAACCTCCGTATTCCACAAGATCCCTTTCTTGGTTCAGAAAGATTTCCCAAGCCTGCTCCTTCATGGTCATTTTTACAAGCCTCATTAGATCTTCTCTTCTTGTATGGTTGGTCAATGTTAACAGAATTACCAGTCTTCTTAGAAGCACAATTTCCATTCCATGAAGACATTTCTTCTACTTTTTCGTGTTCTCTCTTCACCCGATGATGAGAGTGCCCACACAGACCTGAGGCTTGAGAACTAGTGGATACTGATGGGAAGGTACTTCCAGCAGTTCCTGTTTTAGAATAATGATTCCCCTGCAGATCTGGGTCACTTATCAAATTACGAACTGTAAACATGTCACATGCTGAACCTTGAACAATCCCACCATTACCGGCAGTATGATATAAGGAATTCTCATTCTTTTGGTGAAAAGAATCATTACACGAGTTCAAAACGTTTGGAGGAGGGGTTTTTTCCTCAGCAAAGAAAGCCTCATGACAATTGGGGCAAAGCAGGTTGTGATTAAGATAAATCCTCAGATACTCGTATTGCGTCTTACAGTGATGGCAGATGGTCCAGAAAGTATCAGTTTTTCTGTTGGGAGGAAAAACTGTTGCAGGTGCTCTTGGAGTAGTCTTCTTGTGACTTCGTGCATTCAAGTTTACAGAGTTGTTACCACTGTGAAAGCCATTTGCACTGGGTGCTGCTGAGTGAACCTTGCTCTGGGTGGAAGCTCCCTGCTGAGATACCAGCATGCTTAACTTTTGGTTGTATTCTAATCTTCTTGCCTTGTCAGATAACAAACTCCAGGCTTCTGAAATCAGATTAAATGCACTGTCTTCACCATGAGAATTCTTTCTGTCAGGGTGAAGAATAAGAGCTAACTTTCGGTATTGTTTCTTGATTGTCCCCAAATCAGCCCAAGGGTTTACCCCAAGCACTTTATACCAATCCACTTCACCATTACTTATTCTAGTCTCTGCAGAGATAAGCACATCAAATGTTGTCAACATTTTCGTTAGACCATCCAGCTCAGGATACAAGTTTTGAGCCTTCAAAGCAAATTTCTTTGCCCCAATATAATCCTTTTCTGTGAATTTTCTCTCAGCAATCTCCTTCGCCCTGACTGCTTCATCCTTATTGTACCCCATAATCCCTCGATATTTAGGGAAATATAGCTAGATGAATTTCTAAAAAAATGAAGTCATAAATAGTCAGATTCCACAACCTCACATTCATTCATAGTCCAAGGCAAAGAGATTGCTGCTCCATGGTTATATGAAAGCTGCTCCAAGAAATACAAATATTAATGTTAATGAAAGAGGATATGCGTAAAATAATCATCACATAAGTCTTGATTCAGTTAGAATAATCTTGCAACTAGGAAAGTATATATAAATGGCAAAGCAAACCAACAGTGCATATACCGTTAATCTGATACACTTCTAACGAATAATTATCACATAAAGGTCCCCCCAATTTCCACGTTACTCTGATTATTTGATAATTTATATTGAAAAATAGTAAGAACCAATCTTCCTTTTCAGATAAAAAATTAGCTGACACTAAAGCAATGCCGCTGTAAAGATAACGGCAGAAAGATACCTGGATGGAACACAAAAGATGGAAAAAAAAACTCAACTTGTCATTCATTTTCATGAAATACTATTTCTCATAAGATTAGAGAAATAAGAATTATGCCAGCATGATCATACTCATTAAAATTGAGTGCAAGAAAAATAATACATGACAAGTTTGATTCATTGCATACTGTAAGGAGATTAAAGCAGGATAAAGTGATCGTCCAAACAGCCTTCATCTGCTGCATATATGCTCTATGGAGGGAAAGGAATGTAAGACAACATACAGAAGCCCTCATGGAACTACATGTTTGGGTCGATAGAAATATATGCTGGATCAGAGAAATCCTGATGGCACATAAAGCTTATAAGGGATCAAGCAGGAATTTAAGGAACAATTGGAGACTGTTGTAATTATTTTTCTGTTCATGCTAACGGAGTTACATTAGCTCTTTGTAAGCTCACTATATGTAATTATTTTTCTGTTCGTACTTAAGGAGTTACATTAGCTCTTTGTAAGCTCACTATCTTTGTATTGCTGTAACAGCTTGGCTTTAGTCAATAATATCCTTTCATTTTTGAAAAAAAAAGTTTAATTCATTGCACTAACTTCTTGAGATCCACAAGGGCAAATCATCAGAAAAGATTTCTGTTGTTTCTTTCCCATTACATTTCAATAAAGAGGGTGCTTTGTTACTCTTTGCTGATTGACATACTTCAGCAAGTCTATGGCCTGAACAGATTGACCTCAGTGGGTGAGATCGCATGACAGGTTAATATTGCCTTGAGCTACAAGGACAATAGTGTCAAGCTGTGACCCTAATCTATATTACACCTATCACATACCATAGAATTATCAATGATTTTTGGATTATAGTTTAACAACACATGCACAAAAGAAGATCTGCCACCAATCGAAAGCTTCAGCGAAAGAAAGGTAACTAAATGCCAATATTCTATATCATAAACTACCATATATCATCAGTATCAAATTGAATTGTGTGTTTTCTGAGTGTGTGGACAGAGGGGGGAGAGACTAGTAAAGATTTTGTAGTCAAATGATTATGATCAGGAAAATGGAGGAGGAACTCCACCATCTTGAGATGAATTCTGATCAGCAGGCGTCAAATCTGTAAATGTCATAAACACAAAAGGTTATTGTGTACTAAGCAATATTGCATTCACCTATACAAAAAGTAACTACAAGCTTGAAACAATCACGTAAAGTATTAATTAGTTTGGTTCACGTGGATCAGCTAATCTATCAGTTTTCGACGTATTTTCTGGGTTGAGAGGAAAGGGGGATTTTGTCTTAGATCCATTCCAAGCATAAGAAGTTGGAGAAAACAGCTCCACAGGCTCAACACATAAATTTTGATATCTAAGTTTCTAAATTCGGTAGTTTCGTTTCTAAATGTACAACAAAGAATCATTATTGCCACTTTATAGCATGTAAAACAGTGAATCTTACACTTGCCATCTATCAATCCTGATCGTACTGCAGTCACTGATTGGGTGTTTATAAAAAATTTCCAAAATAGCTTTTCTACTTTCCACTCATAACTAAACAAGTAAATTTTCTGCTTGATTACAATTACTTGATCAAGCAGAATACAACTCTGAACAGCTCCAGAAATGGTTCCGCCTATAGTTGCAATATTAGAAACACACATCTTTAGTCCATTGCTTCCATGACGTGAAACAAATTTGGTAAGTTGAAAGTTTTCAAAATGTGCTTCATTGCATGCGCATGTGTGCACTCCCTACATGCCCCACATGCAGATGTTCCTTACAGCAATGAAGTGACTTAATCTTTAGCCTTGTTGAACAAGCATATTAATGTCCTCCAAAGAAATGGCAATTGAAGACTCCACATTCCCGTTTCCCAACTTAACGTTATTATACACATACAAATTTTCTTCTGCACTTTTAAAATAAAATGTTAACAGCTAGAGACAGGTGTCACATTTCAAACTACATTAAGTTTTGTATATCCCATAAATGCACATGTAAATGGTAAAATGTTATGCCTACATTCCGTAAATATGGACATCACCATCTTGCTAACTAGGTTGATTACAAAGGTAATGCCGCAATCATCATGAGTTTCCAAAATTTCCTGCTCATTTTCCAATTGATGCATCCACTAAACATTTCTTTTTTTGTCCTGCACTGGTTGACTCTTATACAAAGACTATTATTTCGTCTATCTAATAGGAAAACATATTCGAATGCCTCCTAGTCAGTTAGTGATATAATATGCAAGTGTTAATGTTAAAAGGATTTCAACAAGAAATGACATCAAAAGAGAATGCACAAGATAAGCAATCACCTAACCAGTCTCTCCCTTCTACATCCGACAATCCAAGCATCAAGCAAGATCAAAGATGGTAAGAAAGTAGTAGTCTAAACATAATGTTACTATTGTTTTCTTTCAGCGCCCTTACACAGCACCCGATATACAGTGCCAAAATCAACACTTAACTAATCCGAAACCTTATCGTTAATATGATAAACCTGTGCTAGATGCGGTTTCAATAATCTCAAAGATGAAAGTATTGGGGTATTTTAGCAAATCTGTTATCACAAAATACCACATGAACATTAAGTTGAAGAGGAAAAAAACAATCACAATCACCTAGTATATATCAGTCAAAACACTATAAAGTGGATAAAACCATCCTAAACCAATTTCCCATTCATTAGAGATGATCTGAACTTCTCCAACTTCCATTCCTATTCGAGATGTGTTCATAAAACACCACGGAATTACACAAAATTATTTAAAAAATGCTAACCCTTTAGCTAAGAATAGTGGAATACATTTTAACGGAGCTTAACGAAACCCCAGAGTTTCAGACAATACAAACCAAATTGATTCAACACTCAACAACAAACAAGGCCACAGTGCAACACCCACGAATAAAACAGAAATCAAGCCCCTTTTCGTAATCAGCATTTTGTATGAAAATCATCAAAGGATCATATCTAACATACATTGAAGTTGCCAAGATAGAATCTTTGGTAAACCCTAGTTGTTACCGACCAAAATTCAGACAAAACAAAGCAAAATCTAGCAAAAACAGAGCACTTGATGGATCTACAGTAGAAAGGATATGCTTGAAGTAAACCCAAAGATTTAAAATTTATATCAATTTACTTCATAAAGAAATCCCATATGCTACAATCTTGAAAAGATAGCACTGAAATGAACAGTTGGAGGAAACAAAAGAGAAAAGAAATGTAATTTCCATGGAAAGTATGAAAGTAACAGAAATGAAAATGAAAAGGGTAGCAAATTGCAATTACCCAGTAAAAAGAAAGTCTTCTCAGATGAAGAAAATTGAATCTGAGAGACCAGTGTGAATCAGCATGCAACAGTTACTAATTTGTCCAAACCCCCATGAGACCCTGAGTAGATTTCTCAAATACCCCCCAATTTAACCAAAAATGATAATGTAATAACTAAAAAAAATGGAGAAAAAAAGGCAAGATTAGAGATTTGAGGGTTTGGTAATGAACTGTTCTTTTCTATTAATCAATTCAGCTTTTTGTAGATGATAAAATACACAAGGTCAGACCTTTCTCAAATCTCTTGTATTGTATGACTCAACTAGGGTTAATAATTAACTCTAGTAATTGGGTTAGAAGGTGATTTACTTTATAATTATGACCAATGCCTTTTTTTTATAATAAAAGTATAGATAATTTTGCAATATAAGTGAAATTTAAAAAATAATAATTTTTATTATTAATCTTGTGACGTAAAGCATCACATAAATTATATTCATTCACGTTCAAGATTATGTAAAATTTTTAATTAATAAATTATATATTTTAAATTAAAATATACAGATAAAATTTAATTAATCACATATTCATTACAATTAAAAATGTATGCAAAAAAATGAAATTTTAATATTTAATTAATTTTTATTTTAAATTAATATTGTAAATTTAAGTAAAATCTTCATTTTAAAATATATTTTAAACTCTATTTCAAATAAAAGATTGCACTTTTCCCACTTAACAATGAAAAAAAAAATAAGATTCCGAATTTAAAATTAGAGTCTTCTTGTGGAATTTATAATTATAACATTTGCTTTTTTTACATTTATTAATTTATAATAATAATCATTTGGTGATATTAGTTCGGGAACTCAAACACACACATAGCTTTTGATAGCTAGGCACTTGCTTGCTTGCTTATTATTATTATTATTATTACTTCTTGTATATAATAACATGAGAGTATAGTTAGTTAGGTAGTTTAAGCATGTGCATTAATGATTCAGAACATGTTCTTGTTCCACCCTTTTGTCTCCTATGCCAGATAGATCTCTTAAGGCTGTGTTCTCCGACCAAAAGGAAAGCATGAAAAATGGTATTCCAAGTAGAGATGGTACTTCTAATCCTATAACCTCGTACTCAGTTAGGCTTCGAGTTGAACTCAACCAAAAGCTCAAAGTACTCATAGGCATAAGCATTAGAAGCTCACAATGGCAATAAGAAACATTAAAGAGCCGTTCGCAACCCGAAGCTCGAAGTCCAGCATATGTCATGCATAGCCGCATTACATGTTTGTAACAGTAATAAAAATCGACTTTATATATCTACGCGTTTAAAATTTAAAATTAGAATTTTATTTTTTATAAAAAAATTATCTGACTCCAACAAAAATTAGTTTGAATATGAATAATTTAAAGATATTTTTTTATAATTAAAACCCTCCTAAAATATCTAGTAAAAAACTTAAAAAAAAGGAAACATTGAAGGGTCATTCACGTTTGTTTTTCTCCTCCCACATTGCAAGCTCATTGCTATTCGACATATATATGTACATAAAGATGGTAAATCTAGCCAAACCAAGCTCGTTGACTATTTGATTGAACTTTTGAGTTTGAGGTTCGACTTGATCGAATTTTAAAATACTTCAATGATTAAATAAAGCTAATATTGTTTAATTTCGAAATAATTGTAATTACTCGAATTTTGTAACACTTATAACTTAATATAAAATAGACCTCAATCTTTTAAAATATACAAATTGAACCCAACATTTTTTAAATATTTAAAATAAATTCTAAATGAATGAAAAATTCATGCTAATTAAAAGTCATATCAATACTAATGTGACAATTTTTTTTACTTTTCAAGCTAAAGAATAGATGCTACTGCTATATGACAAGTAGAACTTACAAGTAAAAATATATAGAAATAGGTACGAATATTATGTAACACTGTGACCTATTTTTGGTTAATTTAACAAATTAATTACTTAATAGTGGAGTTTATTTTTTATTTAAAAATATAAAACTGTTATCTGATTGAGAGTTAATTTTATTAAGTTATTTATTTAATTTTAAAATATTAAAACTTAATTCAAACACTTTAAAATATACTAATAGTGAAGTTGTATTTTATTGTAAATGTTAAGATTTGAAATTCATGATCGATTTTTTCATGCTATGAGAAAAGTACATGACATTCATTACAGGTTGTGTTGGATGTGTCATGTTATATTGGTCTTGTTTAGCAATCAGCTAATTGTGTTAACTGTTAGTTAATAGCTAATTATATCAGCTGATTTGACCAACAAATTATATTAGCTATTTGTTATTTAATGTTTGATAAAGTTAACTATTTAGTATTAGCTATTTATGTGTAAGATGACTTAGGACATCACTTTTAAAAAATTATAAGAATATGAATATTATATATCTTAGTATTTCGTTAAATATTCTTATAGTAATTTAGATTTTAAATATTTAATTCTACAAAAATTAAGTTTATAGCTCTAATAAAAAATATAGAACATATAATAATAATAATAACAACAACAATAATAATAATAATAACAATAAAATCCAAACCCAAAGTGCAAAATTCATGATTAAACACAAAAACTATTACAAGAACATCTATCAAAAGTTCCTTAATCTATCATCAACAAAGTATGAAATTGGGAAACTGAGATGGTTAGCAGCACCAAGACTACCCCATCCAGACCCAATGATGACACCTTAGCTTTCTCGTTGCAACTGTCTCCATTACGAGCATTCACTTACCGGGTAAGTGCTCTGGAGCAAATCTCATCTCTAATTTTATACCTTATGTTGCCTGCCATAAAAGATGGGTCGATAAACCTCAAATAAGACATCTTTTTTCTGTCATTCTGCCTAAACAACAAACCTATTTGTTATCCAACTCAGCTACTTACTTATACAGGGGAAAAGAAGAACTACTAAACTAGTGAAAAAAACTAAGAAGAACAAATTCCATGCAACTGTGTATGACTGCGACTAGCATTTACGTTGCGTTTAGTTACTGTCTCCAGGGGGCAGAGACGGAACGAGACGAAAATTTAAAAATAGTGAAGTGTTTGATTGTGGTGGACAGAACAAAAGAAAGTCTCCGTCCCAAGAAAAAAACGTGTTTGGTTATAGTTGACAAAACAGAAAACACAGTGTGAATGACGAAATTACCCCTGCAGTATAATATGAGTGGAAATATGTAATTCATTTATTATTTTATAATTGTATCAATATTTGTTTTAATTGTATTCTTAATTTTATAATTACGATGAAATAAAATGAGAAACCTAAAAATTTATTAAAATGTGAAACCTTAAAATTAGAAGAAATGAGTTATTAAATAAAAAAATCCTAAAAGTTTGATATTTCATAATAATTTAATAAAACATCTAAGCATTCATGGAATTAAGTACATCATAGGTTTTAAAGAATTCTACGATTTACAAATTCTAATACATAATAATTTAATAAAAACATCTAAGCATTCATCGAATTGATGACATAATAGGTTAAAAAAATCCTACAAATTAGATGCTCTAGTACATAATAATAATAATAATAATAATAATAATAATAATAATAATAATAATAATAATAATAATAAATTAATGATGACGATGATGATGATGATGATGATGATGATGATGATGATGATGATGATGATGATGATGATGATAATAATAATAATAAGATGATAATTTCATATAATAATAATAATAATAAGTTCAAAATTTATAATTATAATAATAATTAATAATAACAATAATTAATAATAATGATGATGATGATAATGGTGATGATGATGAGTTTAATAATATAATTAAAAATAAAAAATTACTTATGTGGAAGATTGGGTATTTTTGAAAATTACTTATATGTTTTGTTTTGGAGACGGAGACGATAAATCTTGTACCACAGTCTTGGAAGGAACAAAAATTTCTATCTCTGTGCTTTAGAGACGAGCCAAAAATAGGTGAGGACAGCAAGCAAATACTACGAAGTACAGAACTTTTGTGTCATTGTCATTTGTCCATACCCATAGAGACAGCAACCAAACACAGTGTTAATTAAATGCTACCCACGAAATTACACCGTGACTAGCAGTAGTTCAAAACAACATAAATGATAACTAAGACTAGCTAAGAACTAAGAGTAGAATGGTCATTGTCAAACAACTAATTCAATTATTTGTTCCAAAACGCTCCACATCTGGAATTTTTCACAAATTAGCTGTTTGAATTGAATCAGTTAACTTAACCGGCTAACAATTAAACAAATTAAATAACTTTTTAATAAAGTCAATCAGTTGATTTTGATCAATCAGCTAAAAAATAACTGATCAGCTAATAACCAAACAAAATTGTCGTCGACTATTTGGTGGTCAAATTATTTGTTCTTGTCTTTTATTTTATAAAAAATTATTTATTTAATAAATAGAGGCTATAAAATTTAGATTGCCCGGGCACATTAAAGTTGGGAACATAATATCTCCGTTTGCCAAGTCGGCGTCTGGTTGATTCTTTGTTTTCATGTTCATACTTATCCAATAATATTGATAGCAGGCCATTTTTTATGGACCATCGATACATACTTGTCATGGAAGAAAAGCTACAAATATTAGTTTGAAATTTGGAATTAAATAATTTATCTAAAATATGTAATTTAATCCACAAGGGTTATAGTGGAGCGGCATAGGCTTCTTTATCATTAACTAAGGTCTTGAGTTTGAGTCTTGGGAATAGAGTCGTTTTAAAAAACTCGTGAGGGAGAGTTTTGTCGCCCAAAAAGATTCTACCTGACTTGAATATGGACTAGTAAGTTACTTATGTGTACCAAATATCGGGTAATTTAATCAAAAAAATATGTAATTTATAAATCATTACATATTTATAACCAGCTTTGTAGTAATTGTTAAAATTGCTTATTTATGATCACGAGATCCCACTCATCATATTCTTACAAAGTGAGAAATTTTGTGCAGGAGATTAGTTGACTTTGATTTTTTTTCGAATTCCATGCTTTTGCCAAATTTTTACTAAATCTTATTATTGTTGTTATATATCTATAGATTAATTTAAATTATTATAATTATAATTAAATAAAATAATATTTTTATCTATCAAAATAGATTGAACCAAAGGTGTTTTGACCTCGTCCCTGTCCGACCCATTTTCATGCCTTATCTTTGTTTATAACGACATTTTAGAGTAACTGTAAACAGTTAAATAGGCGTTGGCCGAGGCCTGTTCCACCATGGAACTTGTCAATCCTTCACAGTACTATAGTACAAATTTACAGCTAGCGTTCCAAGTTTTCTTTTAAAAAATTGGAATTATTTATGTATTTTATTTTTTCATGTTGGTAATTAGTCCAAATTTGGTTTTCTTGACCCAATTAGGTACTCAATCCTTTTGTGATAAAAAGAAATAATCTCCATTGAATAAAGTCAAATCTAGAGAAGGTGGAGGTTGGGATCCTCTGGCACCTTCCCCTAGCTTTATTCTGTCTCTCTCCCATCTGAATCATTTATTCATGTGCCAGGCTCAGACCGGGGAGGGATAGAATAGGGTCAGGGAAAAGGAGATAGAAGATTTGGAGCTGGAGGTTGGATGTACTTAATCCAATATGAGTTCGGTTTATACTAATTAAGATCTATTTTACCAATTAATTCAGATCATTTATTGAGTCACTTTTATTACCTTTATTATGATCGAATTACGTAACTTAACCGATAAGTTATTAAAAAATTTAACTATATAATGAATAATTGTCTAATTTATAGAAAATGATAAAAATATCCTACAATAGAAGCTATAAAAATTTGCACTAAAATAGAAGGCACATTAAAGTTGGGAACATAATATCTCCGGTTGCCAAGTCGCGTCTGGTTGGTTTGTTTTCATTTTCATACTTATCCAATAATATCCATAGCAAGCCATTTTTTATGGGACCATCGATACATACTTGTCATGGAAGAAAAGCTACAAATACTAGTTCGAAAATTGGAATTAAATTATTTATCTAAAATATGTAATTTATAAATCATTATATATTTATAACAAGTCTCGTAGCAATTAATAAAGTTGTTTCTTTGTGATTATGAGATCACACTCTCGAGATTTCTGCAATGTGAGAAGTATCATATACCGGTACATTGACTTTAGACCCCACGTTTATGCAAGATTTTTACTGAGTTTTATTGTTGACGTTGTTATTATATATTTACATATTAATTTAAATTATAATTAAATAAATAATTTTTTAAGGATCAAAATAGATTGAACCAAAGGTAGTTTGAGCCGATTCAACCCATTTTCATGCCTTAATATTTGTTTATAACTACATTTTAGTGTAACTGTAAACAGTTAATTAGGCGTTGGCCGAGGCCTGTTCACCATGGAACTTGTCAATCCTTCATAGTTGTATGGTACAAATTTACAGCTAGCGTTCCAATTTTTTAAAATTGGAATTATTTATTTATTTTATTTTAACAAAATGATCATTTTAAAAAATAAAATAGATATGAAAAAGAGGTATTAATTAGACAAAAATTACAAACAAAACAAAAAGGTATAATTTATTCTCAATTATACTAAATTTATTATTTTTTCATGTTGATATTGGTCCAAAATTGGTTTTCTTGACCCAATTAGTACTCAATCCTTTTGAGATCAAAAGAAATCATCTCCATTTAGTAAAGTCAAATCTAGAGAAGTGGACAATAAATTACATTTCCAAGATTTGAGAATGGAAGTTAGATTCACTGAGTGTCAGAAGGTTGAATGTTTGCTTAATCTGGTCAGCTGACCAAGCACTAATTATGCTTAATAGTTAATTTAATCAATACCAACTTCTTCCTTTATAGGAAAAAAAATTGGGTTCTCATTTCATTTTATCTTCTTAGAATATCTGAAGTGGAGATTTTCTTGGGGTTGACCGTCTGACTCAGACAATTTCCTCGAAATTTCCAAACTGTTTGTACTGTCTCTCACAGACAAGAACTCACTCACGAGAAACAGATGATGAGTGGAGGGAAAGGAAGTGTCTTTCTTCCTTCCACTTGCAAAGCAGCAACCAACTTGGTGGATTGACGAAGTTCACAAGTTCCTGGTTTTCTCTTTTATCTGCGAGAGGTAAGTTCTCTGTTCACACGTTTAAGTCTTTTATGGCGATTTCTATGGATTCAGTTCGTTGAACATCCCTGCTTCTGCTCAATCTTTGGCCTTGTCTTGTTCTTTTTCTTGATATTGTGTTTTTAAGTTGGTGTTGGGGTTGAAATACCATAGTCAGAAGGAAAACCGGCTATTGTACCGTTTTCTTATTTCTTAAACTCTCAGGAAATCTAGGATGTTTTAAAGTTTCCAATTTATTCAGTTTCCTCTGTAAAGTTTCCATTTTTGTGATGTGGGATTTCTAAGAACTGAAAATTGGACATTCCAATATTGAACTCTTTGTTCTTTACTGTAGTTTCTGGGTTTTTGTCATCCTTGTCAGTGAAATTAGGTTTGTCAACTTTAATCATTGATAGATTGTAGCTTTTGATGTTTCAGTTTTTGTTTGCTTCAATTCATTACTTCATTAATGTGTGTTGCAGCCTGTGAAAGGCTGCATTTTGTGTCTCGATTTCAAACCAGGGTTTTCTAACGTTTACAGGGATTAGGAGGTGATGCTTTGAAGTTCTTGAAGAAGTGCTTGGGTCTTGTTGATAATCAAATATCGATCAGACGGACTTTTTAACAAGACTCAGTCATGAATTTTCCTCGTGAGAAGTCTGTGAGGTTGGTTTGCTCATTGCTGCAAGATTTGACATTTTTTCATACTCGTTTTAGGTTCTGTTCTGGTGTCTACAGAAGTTAACTAACAACTTGTTTTCCACATTTGAGTCGCACTTGTTCATGTAGAGGCATAAATTTCCACTCTCTCTTGCACTGGCACTACGTACTACTCATAATGGAATTGGTAATTTCATGTTAGGTTCCATGTCTTTTACTGGTTACCATAGCCAGTTGTTCTCATCTCTGGCCAACATCACCTTTGTTACTAATTTTGAATCTTCTAGTCAGTGTCTTGGGGGTTTGTTGAGATGTGAGATAATTTCATTTTTCACTTCCCGTATGGTTACTGTCTGTGCACTGGATGTTCCAACTTAAGTGATGATGTAATATACTGACTTGTATATTGATGTTCTTCAGGTTTCAGGACTGGAACTCTGACAAAGATCTAGATGGACAGTATGCTATGAATCATATGGCGCATTCGGGAAAATTTAGGAAGACTATAGGCTCAGTGTCTGAGAAGTTTCATAAAGGATTGGAGTCTGGCTCTGAAAGGATTAAAAGGATCAGAAAATCATTCAAAACATATTCGTTTGGCAAATCTGCTGATAAAGCCTCGAGTTCCAAAATAAAAATTCTTGACCCGCAGGGGCCTTTCCTTCAGAAGTGGAATAAGATATTTGTACTATCATGTCTAATTGCTGTTTCACTAGATCCCTTGTTCTTTTATGTTCCTGTGATTGATGATGAAAAGAAATGCCTCGGCTTGGACAAAAAGATGGAGGTTACTGCAAACGTCTTGCGTTCGTTTACGGATGTCTTCTACATCATTCACATTATTTTTCAATTTCACACTGGTTTTATTGCCCCTTCATCTCGAGTTTTTGGAAGAGGTGTTCTTGTTGAAGATGCATGGGCAATAGCCAAGAGGTATTTGTCATCGTATTTCTTGATTGACATTCTTGCGGTTCTTCCGCTCCCACAGGTGAAGTGATAGTCCCCTGCCTCATCCACATGCTTCTTTTTGCATCAAATTGAAATGGCTTGTGTATTGTTTGTGATACCAGAGTGCTGTATCTGATAAATACATTTATCTTGGTTAAGAAATGAGAGGAAGATTCTGCTAATGGCATGTGAGCTTATTTGTGCACTAGAAACAAGGGTTCTTTGTCACAAGCATTGTTTTAGATTGCGGTTGCTGTTGCGATGTTCTAACATAATGTTTTAACTCACAGATGGTGATTTTGATCATCATTCCAAGGATGACAGGCTCGACATCGTTGAACACAAAGAACTTGTTGAAATTCGTAGTTCTCTTCCAGTATATGCCAAGGGTGATTCGTATTTACCCATTGTATAAGGAAGTTACGAGAACCTCTGGAATACTTACAGAAACTGCATGGGCTGGTGCTGCTTTCAACCTTTTTCTTTACATGGTTGCCAGTCATGTAAGTTTTACTGTTATAAATGGTTTTTTTTTAATAACAAAAAGGTGTTCATCCTCCCTACAAACCGAACATTTTTGATGTGTTGTATGATTTATAGTTCCTGTATGAACTGAGATTACTATATATTATGCAAGGTTTTTGTATTAATCGGTATGGAAGAAGTTTCAAGTGCACGTAGGCTTTGGACCTTTAAGCTGATTTCTTTGAATTAGGACTCTAAATTTGCAGGACAGATTGGGATTATTCATGTTTAATTGACCAATTATGATTTCAGGTATTTGGTGCTTATTGGTACTTGTTTGCCATTGAAAGAGAGACATCATGCTGGAAATATGCCTGTTGGAAGACTAAATGCAACCGGGATATACTCTATTGTGGTGGTGAAACTGGGAATAAAACTTTCCTGGATGATTATTGTCCGATACAGTCTGATAAACAGGTGTTCAAGTTCGGAATATTCCTCGATGCTCTTGAGTCTGGTGTTGTGGCTTCATCAAATTTTCCACAGAAGTTCTTTTACTGCTTTTGGTGGGGTTTGCGAAACCTGAGGTGTGTATTACATATGTGCAACAATGTATAGCATTTTACAGATTCCCTACTTCAGAACATAATGTCATGTCACATCTGTTTTGCAGCTCTCTCGGTCAAAATCTTGCTACGAGCACCTATGTGTGGGAAATCTGCTTTGCAGTTTTCATTTCTATATCTGGATTAGTTCTGTTTTCGTTTCTCATTGGAAATATGCAGGTAGGTACCCGCAACCTCTATTTGTATCTTGCACATACAGGTGACATACCTGTTTTCTAGTCTTTCAATCATAGATCAAGTTTGGTGAGCTAATGTTGTCTTGAAACAGACGTATCTTCAATCCACCACTACAAGACTGGAGGAAATGAGAGTGAAAAGGCGAGATGCCGAACAGTGGATGTCTCACCGTTTGCTTCCTGAGAATTTGAGGGAGCGAATCAGGAGATATGAACAATACAGGTGGCAAGAGACTCGAGGAGTTGATGAAGAAAACCTGGTTCATAATCTGCCCAAGGACCTTAGAAGGGACATAAAACGTCATCTCTGCTTAGCACTGCTCATGAGAGTGAGTTACTACCCTCTTCTGCAGTTTTACATCTCGACCGAACAATTACTTCAAATTCATTTCATAAGAAAATATCTTTTGAATGCATTTTTAAGGTGCCAATGTTTGAGAAAATGGATGAACAACTGTTAGATGCCATGTGCGATTGTCTCAAGCCAGCACTCTACACAGAGGAAAGCTACGTTGTTCGCGAGGGTGATCCAGTTGATGAAATGCTATTCATCATGCGAGGAAAGCTACTGACCACGACGACCAATGGTGGAAGAACTGGATTCTTCAATTCGGAGAACCTCAAAGCTGGTGACTTCTGTGGTGAAGAACTTCTTACATGGGCTCTAGACCCTCATTCCTCATCAAACCTTCCCATTTCAACTCGAACCGTGCAGACCCTTTCGGAAGTTGAAGCTTTTGCATTAATGGCTGATGACTTAAAGTTCGTTGCTTCCCAATTTCGGCGGCTTCACAGCAAACAGCTCCGCCACACCTTCAGATTCTACTCGCAGCAATGGAGGACATGGGCAGCCTGCTTTATCCAAGCTGCATGGAGGAGATACAGTAAAAAGAAGTTAGAAGAGTCTCTAAGGCAAGAGGAGGATAGGCTACAAGATGCACTAGCCAAGGTAAGTGCAAGTGGAAGTACACCGAGTTTAGGTGCCACCATTTACGCTTCTCGGTTTGCTGCCAATGCTCTGCATACTCTGCGACGGAGCGGGACGCGTAAGGTAAGAATGGCCGAGAGAGTGCCAGCTATGCTTCCTCAGAAGCCGGCAGAGCCCGATTTTACTGCTGTTGAACGGTAGGCAATACCATATTTGTACTTAATTTTTTTCATCACTTGTAATATGTCCACTACGTGGAAAGTGGTGAAGTTTTATCATCTGAAGTGAAAAATGGAGGAATTGAAACCTAACCTGGAAGTCTGCAATTAGTATATAGGTCAGTTTGGTGAGGTGCTTCTGCATCAGAGGTTTGTACGATGTATTATATGTTGTGTAAATCCAAAATATTGTTATTATTGTTTTCCTCTACTTTTCCAGGTTCATTGGAAGTGTCTTGTTGCTAATAAAACAACAAATTTTGATAAATTTTAAGCAACTCCAATTGATCAAATTATTGACTTTTCTCCATTAGTAATATAATTTGTCTTTTACAATGGATTTTCTTCAACCAACTTCAACTCAGAATAGTTCATTGGCAGCAACACAAAGTAACAACAATGACGTATCAAAGAAAACCCCTCCAGTATTATAAAACACAGAACTCGAATCACCCTCCCCTGCTAATCCCCTAGCACTTGTGTAGTCCCAACCAGACCAGACCAGGTACTTTGTTCTCTGACTAGGAAAACATGGATGTCTGCTGATTCAGCAAAGAGACTTTACCTCCCTCTTCAAGAATGCTGGCAATGCAAAGGCAGCAGAGTGAATCTGTTCAGGGAAACACGAGAACAGCGTTAATGTATCGATACAGCAAGAGGTAGACCGCAATCGTTCAACTTAAGAACCTTATCGAAATAAGTTCTTGTACACAGAAAACAAAAGCGGAAAGAAGGAAAACGAATGAGCGAGAATAAGAGATTACCTCTGAGTTGTAGTACCTAAGCTCTCTTTTATGCGTAATAGCTCCTTCTACCTTCTCGATTGGATTCACAGGATTCAAAAAGTCGACGTGTGGTCCGGCTTTTGAGCATAGTAGAAATCCTATCACACCACTGCCATGTAGAGAAATCAAGCCATAGGTGAGAAGCATCAACAGATATTCCCAGTTGCAACACATAGAAACAAACTATGCTTCTAACACAAAAGATAAAAAGGTGAAAAGGTCGTTCAAGTAGTAGTTAGTCCCCAATTATCGAGAGAATTTCAAAGATCGGTACCTCGGATAGGTGGGAACACTTGCCCAGGCATAATGCACAGAACCCTTGAATGTCTCTGTGCAGACAGAGAGCATATCATCTATTAGATGTGTATGGAGCCACATACTTTCAGCCATGTTACAGAGGACCCCTCCAGGCCTTAATGCTCTAGCTATTGTCTCAAAGAATGGCTTCTCCACGAGCTCCTGAGCAGGACCTGTAGTTTCAAAACGGAACTGTGAGACAACATAATTTGATGAAAGGCGTCAGGAACCAAATATCAGGAATCAAGAAAGCATAATGATGAGAAACTGTTCACAAAGTAAATATTAAGATATCATATACAAAACATACCAACAGGATCGGATGAATCAACAATGATCGCATCATATTTCCCTTCAGGAGCAAGTCGAAGAAATTCCACAGCTGTCATGATCAAAGATATAAAGCCAGTCTAAATAGGCATTTCCTTCAAAAGTTCTGAAGTTCAAACGAATTGGTAATTGAATAATTCATGCTAAATCATACAGAGAGCAACACCAGAAAAGGTTGTACATACCATCACCTACGTGAAGTGTGACACGAGGGTCTGTAAATCCAACAGCTAACTCGGGGAAATATTTCTTAGACACCTAGAGAAAATTTGAAGTTATGAATAGGATGAGAAGGTGAGAAGCAAGTAATTGCTTTAAAAAAATATATCAAGCATCACTTACATCTATAACCATCGAATCTATCTCGCATATATCAATATGCTCCACAGAGCTATGGCGAGAAATCTCTCTAAGAACTCCCCCATCACCACCACCAACAACTAGAACCTGTACACATTCTTTAATGAAATGAATTAAAACCATCCATGAAGGGAGCAAACAAACACTGCAGAGTGTAGAGCCATCAAGAATCAATTCAAAGATGACTCTGATGATTACAATTTCACAATGAGACTTCACATTCTTCTCCCCAGTTGAAATGCAAATGGGGGAAAGAGAAATTTAACCATATAGTCTACACCAAAAAGGAAACACAGAAAATACATACCGATTTTGGAGACGGAATGGAACAAAGAGGAAGGTGAGCAATCATTTCCTGGTAAGCACATTCATCACTCTCAGTCAACTGAACAATGCCATCAAGTACGAGCACTCTTCCATATGCTGATGACTGCAAGGAGACAACCTAGCGAGCTTGATCAGTGGTTGGAGAACAGATATGTATATAAAATGGCAAGTTTTATCTCATGAACCCGGAAGCAGACCGTTTAAACGCTCACACCATAAACTCCCATGAGCAGCAAATTAGAGTAACAAAAGCATCAACTAGATAGTCCAAAATACTAAACCTCAAAAACCAAGATCTCTTGATACTCTGACTTTCCCTTGTATATGATCTCCTTTACATCCAGTGAATGTGCTTCTCCTGCATATGTCCAAAGGCAATGTCCACAACAATTTAGACAAGAGGAAGCTCCATTACATACAGCAAGAATTCGTCGCTAGTTTTGCTCTAATTATAAAATCTTACTAGCTTAATCTATATCAGGAAAACCACAAATTGATTGCTAGAATACTGCTAAATATTTAATAATTTTTATGAATTTTTAATAATAATCCATAGCAAGAAAACCTCAGGTCTGAGATTAAGCACTACCTGGCCACATGGGATTGTTGAAGTACACTTTTTTGCGAGCTCCACCTAAATAAGCAAAAGAAGAGAAAAAAAAACGCAAAAACAATGATCTTAGACCAAGGAAAAAGCATCAGCATGAGCTCCACAGAAACATGAGGAAAAAGACAAGGAGAACAAAACAATAAGATAACGACCAGAAAAGGAACGAGGTTCTGAGAACCACCCAGAAACAACAGTTGCATGGCATTTAGCATCCATCTCAGGAGCAGAAGCTTTTGCCTTCAAACAACAAGAAGGAAGTGCCTTCTCTTTCTCTGTACCATTGCTTTCATTCACCTTCCCATCCATAATCTTCTGGCATTCCAAACCTCTTCCTGCGTCGACCTCCATAGATAATCTTTTTCTTCTGCGACTCCAGTCTCTGGATGTCAAGCACAGTCAATAAGAATTTGATTACTGTAGAAAAGAAAGAATGGATATAGACATGAAAGCTCGAGCTTTTCAGGGGAAAAAAAAAAGAAAGAAAGAAAAAGAGAAGCAATCCAGAAGTTTCTTATTAACCAAACACATCATCAGAAAGGAAAATTCTTGCTATTTCATTAAAAGTTGGAAGCCAACTTTCCCCAAAAACACAGGATAAAAAAAACTTAAATTTTCCAACTCCAAGAATCGTAATCAGTGCAAGTATTAACCATGAAAGGACGTGTTTTTGAGCGTAGGCAAACCTACTTTCAGAACCTAAATCAATAAAAGAATAATGCACTAATAGAGTTAGTAGTTTTCAACTTCGATTTATGTTACATCTTTCCACTAAAAAAGGAAATATCATCCGTTATCAAGTAACGATATGCAATGCGCTTTCATCTGATTATACGTTGGAAATCAATTGAAAGAACAGGTCCAATACAAGAAAGCTTCTTGAACATTTGTGTTTGGTTACAGAGAAACTGCTAGTAACAGAGAGAAAAGAAAGAGGCCATTCAAATAACTCAAGATTACTCATATTTTCCCCTAATCTTTTCCATTCTTGTGTTTGGTTACGCAATGAACAGAAAGCAATTAAAACAGATAAAACTTTCTCGTCACAAAGATTTCCAAGAAAACAAACAGAAAATGGGTAGGGTTTACCAAGAATGGCTCTGGAAACAGAGGCTTCAACAACGCACTATCCCTTCTCTATACTTTGACAAATTCAAAAACCAACGAACGCCCAAGAAAACAATAAGAACAATGGAATCGCACAATCTAAGGATAGAGTAAAAGAGAAAACTTTTGAGTCAAGAGTCCAAGAAAACGGTGATGGGTATTTCAGATGACGAAAACAGAGATGGAATATATGGAGAATATATATGTGCATATGAAAGATTTGACCTTTATATATGAAAATAAAAAGCAAAAAAATATTGGATTAAAGAAGGAAAGATCTGACCTGACGTGATATTGTTTGTTTACTGAGAAAAAAAGAGAAAGTGGATGCGCAAGCTTTCTGGGTTTACGTGAAGTAAGCAGCAAAGTTGGAAATGTCAATGAATATGAATGAACGAGTGCTCTCTCAAAGTTTCTATCTTTTCCTCTTTTGCAGGCTTCAAGCTTTGTGTTGTTCACTCATGGTCATGGGGGATGGTAAGTGAAAGGCCTTTTATATGTATCCATAGGCCATAAAGAAAAGTTCATTTTAAATTTTCTATTCTTGGCACTTATTCCTTTTTTATTAATATTATTTTAATGCTTTTCTTTTTATTTTTATAATAAATTGGGCATTTATCTAAATTTAATATTCAATTTATAAAACAATTTTTATTTAATCTAAACTTAATAAATATTTTTATAAGAATTTATTCATAAACTTTAAAAATATATTACTAAATTTTAACATGTTTAAAATTTTAATATTAAATTTTAATATATTAAAATTAATTAGGGAATACTTAATAAAAATAGGTTTAATATATTAAGTTCAAAATATTAAGTATTTATATTTTAAAGATATATAAGTACATTTTTTTAAAATTATATAACTTAAAATTATATAAGTACATTTAAAAAAAAATTGAAAGGGGGGGCCATTATACATGGCTCCGTCATTGCTTGCAAGCTATCTTGGTCTAGATAAATTATCTTCATGTGCTTGGTCCGAAGGTGACATTTTATTATGTGAGTTAAAGGGGGATGTGTTTTGTGTACCTACCATGTCTCATTATGGATGGCTTGAATCTAATGGAACAGAATAAGTACACAAAAATAAGGGCAGAGAATTTAAGGCAATTGTCTCGTGGGTGTGTTTATCGGGTCATCTATGGGCTCTGTGGGTCAGCCCACTTTATCATTCTCATCTTCAAATTTTTTATGAACTGCAAATCACAATTTTAGCTTTCACTGTTGTTATTTTGAGTGCTCATTTCATTATAAGAACAAGAGGGAGGATGAAACAAGCTCGCATGGGTAGCTCAGTTGGTTATTAGGAGGGCAAGTTGAGATCAAGGCCTCACGTTCGAGTCCCGACAGTAACAATGTGGGAGTTCATCTAATGTGGTGAGTCCTTATGCGCACTGACATTGGGCCACCTTTTTAAAAAATCGGCTAAAATCAGACTATAATTTACCTCCTCACAATTCTATCAAACTATAGGGACGCCTAGAATGGACGATCCCACCTTTTGAGATCACGATAGGATAAAACATGAATGTGCCTATCAATTATCAGACGAGTTTGATTTGGGTGTCAGACCGTTTTAGATATGCTTCAGATTATGAATGGTTCGTGTTTCTTGAATAGTGAAGCACAATAATTGGTGGTACGTATGAATCACAAGTAAATGACAAATAATGGAATCCTAACATACTTGCTCTCCACCAATTACACTCTGGTTTTTATGAAAAGTTGCGATTTGTGTGTCAATGATATGTACGTATTTACTGATTGCCATTAAATCAATTCGTCAAATCAAATCAATTACTTATTCCTGGGGACCACTGCTCTATGCCCCCATGTTCTTAAGCTCTCCATTTCTGGTCATCAATGTCTTCTCGTCACTCCTACCATTTCCTCTTTTGTCTGTTTCACTCTAGTTTTTTTTAGACATACATTTTAAGAGGATATTAAATATAGGAAGGCATTTTTTATCCATTCACACCTAAACTAATCTTCACTCTAATCAAATAGGTCTTACGAAAGCTCTGCCCCAAGCTCTGTTTCACTCTTTCAGTGACCACAAGTGCAAGGAAAGCGAACCTGAAAAGTTTTAAGGAAGAATAACCATTGATAAGAAACTTGATGGAGAACAGAACTGGTCCCCTGTAATCCATGAATGAACGGTCACAATTACAAGTCAAATATGGAAGTCCTTACATCCATTGAAATTGTAATATTGTTACAAACAACAGCAGTTTTGGCCGGTGACATAAAAAATTCAGACACCGTCGTCATTCGCCGGAGACTGAGTTCTCCGGTTGATATATCAGATCATCGAGTTTTGGCCTTAGCTTGTGCTTCCAAATTTCTTGGTGGTCTGATGACCAACCCAACCGAAGTTCCTTCTGCTTAATCTCCACCATAACCATGTTGTCGTTTAGCTTGAAGATCTCGATTATCATTGCGAAGTTACCTTCAAGTCCCTCCAACTTGGCTCCCCAGGTCTCCTTCTTCTTCACTGTCACGTTCTCCGACATGGCAACTTCTGCAACTCTGTCTAGTATCTTTGCTGGAGCCTCCGTAGAGACAAACCTTTCGCCGGAGACGGAAATGTCGGAGTCATTGAACAAGCCTGATAAGTTAAACCCCGAAGAGAAGGAGATTATATCGAAAGCATTCAGAAACTTGCCATTTTCGCGGGAAACTTTCAATTCTATGCCCTCCAAATGGAAGTTCATCCCTTTGTAATCCTTTTTGAACCAGGGGTCTCGGAGGATTTCGTCAACTGTGATTCTGGTCTCAGGGTTGGTGTCCAGAAGTCGTGACAGGAATCGCCGGAGGTCCGGCGATGTCCATTTCGGGCACCGGAAGTCACCTTTGTAGATCTTCCGGTACATGTTCATAAGGTTAGTGTCGTTGAAGGGTAAATAACCGGCGACGAGGACAAACAAGATGATCCCACATGACCAAACGTCCACTTTCGCACCATCGTATCCTTTCTTCGCCAGAATCTCCGGAGCAACATATGCCGGAGTACCACAGAGCGTATGGAGCATTCCATCGGGTCGGATCTGATCGTTCAGGGCGCTGAGTCCAAAATCTGAGACTTTGAGATCCAAATTCTCGTCTAGGAGGAGATTCTCAGGCTTCAAGTCCCTGTGAAACACGCCTCGTGCGTGGCAATGTCCGACGGCTGTGATCAGCTGCTGGAAATATCGCCGGCTTAGATCTTCGCTGAATCGTCCCTTGGCAACTTTGGAGAAGAGCTCCCCACCCTTGGCGAATTCTAACACGAAGTAGATCTTAGCTTTTGTGGCTAAGACCTCGAAGAGTTTAACAACATGAGGGTGGCGTAACCGCCGTAAGATGAAGATTTCTCTGGTGACATGTCCGGTGAATCCTCCTTTGACAACCTTCTGCTTGCTCACAGCTTTAATGGCGACGCTTTGGCCTGTACGGACATTCCTTGCATGATACACCTTGGCAAATGCCCCACATCCTAGTAGCTTCCCAAGCTCGTATTTCCCGAACAAATTCACCATCTGAGAAGCCTCTCCATTCGCCGACGGACTATTGCCAAATTCGTCTGCCATCTCCTCCGCCGTGGAACCACCTATAGGCAAGAGGTGGTTTCAATTCCGTACATGAATTTTAAGTGGAACCAATCGGAACCCATTTCGAATTTGGGATTTAGCTTGATTTATGTTTGCTTCTGTACATGAGATGTTCCTTCTTCTACTCCTAATTGTCTCTGTTAAGAGAAACTCTGCCGACCAGACAACTTGAGCTCTTGTCTTGGCAGGAAGTTTCTGTTCAGTGACCAGTAAGAACTTCCAATCAGTTGGGAACAAACTAGCACTACGAATCGGAGATATCTAAGAGCAAAGAAAGGACCTTTAAGCAGGTATTTTTCAGTTGGTCTATATAAAGAAATCCAGAGGGAGCGTTTGTTGATGGAGGTTAAGAGGGCAAGTTCGGTATTTGACAGCTTCACTTTGCTTTCATCTAGGTTTCGTGTCGTAGAAATCAAACTAAACTCTTCCCACTGTAAGACAGTCAGACTTGTGTTTGAGCAGAAGACGAAGATAGTTGGCCTTCCGCCACCATCCACGTGTTCCTATGTCAGTGAATGTGTCATCTAACTTGTATTGTTTAATTAAATGTGGTTGTCATGCAAGAACAAACAACCGTTCTTTTGAAGTACACTTGTCAGAAGTCCAAGACTTAAATCCATTTTAATATTAGATTTGAGTTTTTTCTTAATTTTAAATTTTGATCATCTTAAAAAATTATTAATGTGTTTAATAAATAAATTATGGGTTAATTTATTTAATTAATGAACTAATTTCTAAAAGTTTTATAAAAAGAGTCTTTGAAATTAACTGTTTGCCTAATGATGATATCGCTCTCTACTTTACTCTTTACTTTTATTCTGTATATTTTTTTAGTTGACTTTTTTTTATCATACAATTATATTGTAAAATTTGAAAAAATATAATAAAGGTCTTAATTAAAAATTTTAATCTTTATTTAATTTTATAATATTAATTTATATTTTAAAATATCATAATATTAAGTTTTTGAACATCAAAAGTTACATCAAATTAATATTTTTAGTATATAACTACTATATATTATAATTATAGATACTTTTAATTTATTAAATAATAAAATCCATACATATTATATGAAAAATATTAGTATAATGTAGCTCGTTGCATCATTCATATTAATAGATAATTTAACGTTGAATTATTATTATTATTATTATTATTATTAAAGTTATAAACTTAATTTTTATAAAATTGAATACTATATCTAAATTCTTATAAGAATATTAAATGAAATACTAAGAAATATAATATTCATGCCTTTATAATTTTTTTAAAATCATATCTTCATTATTCATTTTATACATCAACAACTAATACTAAATAGTTAATTTTATCAAATATCTTTAATAAACAGTCGATGTTATTCACTAGTCAAATCAATTGATAAAATCAGCTATCAGCTAATTACTGATAGAATCAGCTAACAGCTAATACAATCCATTATTTGCTAAATAAAGCCTATATTTTTTAAAAAGTCATTATTTTTTTTAAATTACAAAATATATTTAATCAAATTCGGTTAACTCAATTTATTGATTTAAATCGTAATTAGTTTTTAGTCCGATAAATTATGAAAATTAGATAAGAAGGATTCAAACTTAACATATTTACTTATGTTTAATTGCTATCATTAATTGATGCATTCAGACGTCATTAGCTTTGTATTTAGCAAACGTGATTAGTTCATTATTTTAATGTGCATCATTATTGAGGCCGGTGGAACCTAGCGAGTGCCGAAGTACTTTGGCCCCTCAGGAGAAATCAGTGAGCTTTAAGTGTTTTTATTATGAATGAACGAATCATTTGTGGACACAGCGTTTTCTACCTTTTAAATTCATTTTCACTGAGAAAGCGATTGGTTGATTAAATGTTGATTTAACGATTTCAGTGTATTAAGTTACCGTAATCTTTTTCACGAGTCCTAAAGGTTATTGAATCATAAGCTCTCGTTAAATTGTTACTGACTATTTTGATAAGCTTATATCGGTAAAGTTTTTGTTAGTAAAATTTTTTAGAAGAGCTTTTTTAAGAAATTAATTGACTATTTGACTGCTAATTAAAAAACAACTTTTTTGAAAGAGCTTCATACAATAGGCTGTTTGACAATATAAAAATAAAAAGTATTTTTAATTTTAACTATATTTTATTTTATAATAAACATTATCTATACATATAAATATTATTTAAAATATATTAAAAAGCACAATATATTAATTATTATATAATTTTAAGCCATATAAAATATAAATAAAAATATCTAACCAAATCTTTTATATGGATTATATCATAAATAAAAATATTATCAAAAATAAATATTAAAACATATAAAAAAGTCAGATAATATTATATAAATCTTAAAATAAACGTGAAGATGAGTTTGTGGGTATTGTGAAAATTATGTGTAAAATCTAAGGACAAAAGAGACAAAAAACTCATTAATTGGTCTGAAAAATTTACATGAAAAAGTGTTTTTTTGAGAAGTTTCAAATTTGAGCTTTTTAAAAAGCTGTATTTTATTTGCCAAAAAAGCTATATCTACTAAAAAAGTACTTTTTGTTTTACAACTAAACAGTCATTTTTCTTTAAAAAACTTTTGCAGTGGAAAAAAGTTCTTATTCACCCTCTAAAAATCCTAAGATTTTTCTGATTAAATTGTCCTATTATCTCATATCAATAACCTCTTTGAAGAAGACATGTACAATTTATATTTGGATTTTCAGTACTTATTTTTTATTTTGATTTTGATTCAAGCACGACCGTTTTCAAATGTGACATGAGAATCAAGTCGATGTCGTTTTGTTGGATTGGCTTAGATCGATCTACCAATTCGACCCTCAAACACGAATTCAATTCAAAACTTGTTAATTTTATATCGAGTTAGACTTAAATTATCATCATGTTTTTATCAATGAGCCTAAATTTTAACTATCAAAAGTCAATTGTACCATTTAATTGAGATTCTTAAATATCTACATTTTAGAAACAATGTGTATTCTTATACTTGTTTTATGTAGTAATAGGTTAGAAATAAAATGTTGACCTTAAACGGCAATGAAAGTAGAAAGAGTTGTATAAAATTTTCATAAATGATGAAACAGTAAAAGTGAATATAACTTCTCTAAAATCTAAATTCTTATAAAAATATTCAACAAAATCCTAAGATATATAATATTCATAATCTTATAATTTTTTTAAAGTTATATCCTCATAAGTCATTTTACACATAAACAGTTAATTTTATTAAACATCTCTAATAAATAGCTAATGCAATTTGCTGATCAAATCAGTTAATATAATCAACTATTAGTTAATACAATTAGCTGATTAACAATCAAGGCCTATATATAAAATAAGTGAAAAAGCAATTATTAAATTTCTTGGCTCTTGTTGACCTTATTTATCATAAATGGAGAATTATTATATAGTAATAGAATTATTGAAGGGGTTGAGATGTCAACCTCACTAGAGTGATGATAGAGTCTCAAGAAGTATGGGGTCCCATCCTTCAACTATTATCAACGGTACAATTAAAAAACATACCTTTTAAGATTTCGAGTTATGATAAAAAAAAATTCAAATATTAAAATGATGATTAGCCGGAAATGCGATAAAATGCCGTTTGGCTCTATCTCAGTTTTTTATTCTTATTTTCAGTTTTTGTTTTGTTTCAAATTTTTAAATAAAAATAAAAACATGATTGGTTAGTATTAATGTAATTATATTTTCATAATTGATAATAATTACATATTAAATAAAATTTAAAGATAAATTATTTTTAATTAAATAAATTTATTTAATCTCTTATATAATATTTATTAATAAATTATTAATAAAATTATGTTAT
>JANZLC010000007.1:26004820-26021226 GCA_026413385.1 Erythroxylum gracilipes | reverse complement strand
ACGAATATACTTAATTTATCTGTGTTTTGTAACAGTACAACTGTATTAAACCGTCATAAAATCAGTTAAAATCTGAATAAAATTAAAAATTTTGAAATATGATTGAAGGACAATGTTTTTATCCATCGAAAATTTTAAATTTTAATTTAAAATATAAATTATTAAATAAAAATTAATTAATTAATTTTAGCTTATAATAATTCATTAATTTACAAAAATGATTGATTAATTACTAAGTTAGTTAATTTTAATAATAAAAATTATTAATATAAATCTCACCAAAAACTGAAAATCAAACCAAAAACTTAATTAATTTAAAATTTTTATCATTAAACTTTTTAATCGTTGGTTTTGTTTTTTTGGGTGAAATTGTTTAATGTACTTTAAACAATATTTATATGTATAAATAATTTTTATTATAAAATAAAATAAAGTTAAAATTAAAAGTATTTTTATTTTTATGTTGTCAAACAGTCTATTATATGAAGTTTTTTCAAAAAAATCTTTTTTAAATGATAACTAAATAGTCAACTAGCTTCTTAAAAAAGTTATTCTCATAAAATATTTATAAATAACAACTCTACTGATATAAGCTCAACTAAATAGAAGAGTCCAATGCTTTCAAAAATTTTTTAACGGAAAGAAACCGAAATAGATTACATAACGAGTCTAGGAAGACAAGTCCCTGTCGTATCCTTTGTAAAGATAAAGTGACACCCAATAAATATAGTGTCAAAATAAGCCAACCAACGCATCTGATTGCTAAATCGATATCACCCAAGTCTGATGCTTTCAATTTTTTTTTAAACGGAAAGAAACCGAAATAGATTATATAATGAGTATAGGAAGACAAGTCTTCGCCATGTCATACCTTCTGTAAGGATAAAGAGACACCCAATGAATATAGCATCAAAATAAGTGATATATATATATATATAGATGTACAAGAGCCGTGCTTTCAATTTGATTCTCGAATGATGTCCAAAGAAGTTCGATGTAATCATTAACCAAAACAAAGTAGACAGATCCGTGAGTGAACCGATGTCTACAGTTACACGCAAATTTGGAAAGGGTTTCGGTACCTTAAAGAGAAGAAACCTTTCACATGTCGTGATGAAACTTTGCCGTCTGGAGCGGACAAGATTCTGTTACAATGAATGTTCGAGTTCAGATGAGAAGTGAATGATGGTCTGGATCGATTTAAATAATCTATTTAAATTAGGTATTAAAATAATAAAATGATATTTAAAATCATAATTGCAAATTTTATTAACATTATAAATTTAAAATGATAATTTTTTATTATAGTATTTATTATTTTAAAAATTAATTAATTGTTTCAAACTTTAAAAAATTAATAATATAGCCTAAAATATTATTTTTGTTAATATTTTATTATTATTATCGACAAAACAATAAAAACTAATATTTTGAATGATTATACAACTCTCTTGCCATAAATATATAAGTTATTATGTATTTAAAATGTGATCAATATTCAAAACTACGAAGGTTATATAACCTTCTCAAATATTATCTTTTCATATACTCTACCAACAATATTAATAAAATATTTCAATTTTAAAATCTTACACATTTAATTAAATACAAAACATAAAAATTTAATTTTTAAATTTATCATCCGAAATAGATTGATTTTAAAAGATCGATCTAAATTTACAAATAATAACAAATTGGGATAGGTCAAATTTGAGATATGCAACCCTAATGTAATTATTCTGAAAATATTACTAATTTTAAAGAGAAAATTCAAGTTATTAAAGTATTAGAATCGAAATTGTTTAACTTAAAAATTAATTTACTAAAACGACCTAGTTTAAAGTTAAAAGATTCGAATTTGTACATGGCCTAATTTTAATATAAAATCTAATAAAGGTGAAATTAATTTATTAAATTCCAACCCAATTAAGGTGTGTTCCAGTTGCAATCCTTACCTAAGTTAGGACACGCAGCAAAACGGAATGCACGTTCATCTACCCCATCAAAATCTTCCAACTGGGTTTAGCTTTTATCGTTTTCCTTCTCTCGGCTCCAGAACTCCCACCATTTTAGACACCAGAGCTTTCATTTTCATGGCTTCTGTTCTTAGGAGGCCCAAAGCTGCGTTTGCCTCATCAAATGGCAACGAGTTTTACATATTTATCTAATAAACTGTTAACCAACCTACCTATGATTAAAGATGAAAAGCACATTGACAACGAGGGGTGGATCACGTGGTCCAGATCTTTTTCTTAAGACTCTTCTTTAAGGGAGGTCTTGAGTTCGAGTCACTTCAAAGGAGGAGAAATAGGTATTTTCTATTGATGATCCTCTAGCTCCCTGGACATAGCTCTCTGATCGGATCAATTACGGACGCCTCGTTTCCAGCGACAGTGTGGGAGTTGGAGCTACTAGAGAATCTGGGGGCTGATGAGAACCTGATGCTGAGCAAGAGGGAGGCAAGTGATTAATCATCAGCTGAACAATCAAGTATGTGAAGACTCCTTGTACGCAGAAGTATACAGGCTACGTAGGAACCTGAGAGATCTTAGAGTTCCAGATTTACATCCTCTAGACTTTTGGGGTGGGATCGTATGGACTTCGGGATACCTAATGTAATAAAAAATAAAAAAAAAGCACGGTAAGATTGATTCTTGGACCACCATCGACAAGTAATGGACGAACAGAGTCGGTGCATGGTTGTTGATTCTCTCATTATTGATTATACAAGCTTTTGATTTGGTCCTTTGAAATGATGGCTGAACAGAACAAAAGAAGAGCCACTCGTCTTTCTCTTTTGGAAGAACGTCTCTGTCAAGTGTCAACTTTGGTGGGTTGGAGTTGCTCCTAACTCCTGACCAAAAAATATTCCCGTGTCAGCGTCGGTGGAATGAGTATATATAAAGGGCTATTTTGATAATATTTTATTTTAATTAGGTGTTAATAATAATTTGATTTAATTTAATTAAAAGAGTGATTAAAATATTATAAAATCACGTTAATTTTTTCTGTTGATGATCTTCTAACTTCTTACGCATGTTCTTTGATTGAATCAATTACAGATGTCTCGCTTTTAGCGACAGTGTGAGAGTTGAAACTACTAAAGAATCTAAGGCTGTTAAAAACCTAATGCTGAGCAAAGTTAGTGATTAATCAGCAACGGACCAATCAATATGTGATGACTCCTTGTATATAAAAATGTACAAACTACATAAAAATTTGAGAGATTTTAAGATTCAAAATTTACCTCCTCTGTAACTCGTTAGGTGAGGTCTAAGCACTTGGGATTAGTCGAGTAAATACCTAATATATATCCCAAAAAGAAAAATTAAAGTGTCGAAATAATTATGCAAGAAGATAATGTCAATGGAAATATCATTAGCACAAACAACGGTCTACTCTTTATTTGAGGTAATGATAAATTAAAAATTAGCATATTATATCCTATTATTATATAATATGATATAAAGGCCGCGTGTCAGGCAAAGAGGCATGTAGTTAAAGAAAAAGCAAAAAGCAATCGATCACTAATATCGAGAGATTAATGTTTCGTTCTTTTCCAGAAAGCAAACGGCTTGTCGTGCTTGGTCCTCGACGCGCCACTTTCCCAGTGAAAATGGATTCATTAATTATTAGCTCTCTGATAACCTGCCAGGTGGTAGATAGCTTTTCATGCAAAGAAACATACACACGCATAAAAATATTGACACAGAGGACATCTTTGACAAACAACTTATTTTATTAATTGGTATTTTATTAGTAAATAATATCAACTATTTTTTAAAAATATTTGATAAAATTAGCTGTTTAATATTAATTATTGATATATAAAATAATTTATAAGGGTATAATTTTTAAAAATTATAACTCATAAATATTATATTTTTAGTATTTCGTTAAATATTCTTATAAGATTTTATATTTTAGATATTTAATTTTATAAAAATTAAATTTATACCTTTAATAAAATAATAATAATAATAATAATCCAATGTTAAATTATCTATTAATATGAATGATGCCGCGAGCTACATCATATTAATATTTTTATATAATATGTATACATTTTATTATTTAATAAATTAAAAATATCTATAATTATAATATGACACAGATACGATATATATCATAATTCAAAAATTATGAAAAGAGGGTATAATTAATTTTTTACCTATTAATTTTTGGCTAATCATCCAAAAAGTTCCTCTTATGGAGCTTTTCAAAATCAACTTATTGGGGTTAAATAAGCTATTCACCAAACACATCAATAAATTTTTAAGATGGTCAAAAGTTAACTTTTAATTAATAAGCTAAAACACAGTTGATAAGCTATTTGCCGAATACTTCCATAATTTTAGAAGGTGAAAGTTAAGGTAGCGGGTAAAATTGTTATTTTGTGATCATAAAATTATAAGTTTAAGTTATAAAAATAATTTTTTAAAAATATAAAAAATGCTATATTCAATATGACCTTTCTTATATTTCTATAAAGTGAGGATCTTTGTGCATTAGATACGTTAACTTTTTGGCACATAATTTTAATTGTTGTTTTCTCTTAAAATCATAAAATCACTTATATATAACATATTTTTATTTAGATATTAAGTTTATTAAATTATATAACATTATTTATTACGCGATATAAATATATGATAAATATTGTATCACTTAATACTTAATTAAATAATTAAATTGTAGTCGTTTTATTATTACTCATTGATCTTTAAAAAACAATAATAATATTTAGTAAAATTTTCGCTTATATGAAAAATTTGAAAATGTGTGATACTACACAATTTTATCCTTAATTAGTAGAAAGAATGTTTTAAGTTATACATTTGGAATGCTACTAGAGACGGAGGTATTTGGGCCAGTGGTGTATTGGGTATATATATATATCTATAAGGATGAAGTTATTTGAGGCCAGTAGTGTATTAGGCTCTTAAAATTTTTAAAAATTAAATATTTAGACTCTCATATTTTAAATTCTTGACTCTATCATTGAATGCTATTGAATAATGTTGAAATAAAAATTAAATTTTATGAAGTGTATGAAAAGTTTTAAAAATTTAAAATTTAAAATTAAAACTCAGGAAAAGAAAACGTAAACTGTAATTATTTCTATATTATATAAATAAATAAAAATCGAAAGGCTTCCTCGTGACTCACGTAGAAGAATTTTGAGGTGTTGTCAGGCCAATGGAATGGACAGTTGGCCGCTTGCCCTTTGATTATAATACACTAGAGTTCGGCTTCAAAGTCAAACGGAAGGTTTTGACCGCTACTTACTTTAACTTTATAGACCTTAAAGAGGTTCCAACACGTGTTCACAACATTCGAGAAATGTTCTTTTTATTTTAATTGCAACAGTATTAAGTTATTATTTATTTAATAATTACAGAATTCCCTTTTATTTTTGTGAATTTATAATTTTCCAACATCGTGATAATTTAACAATTTAAAAACTATATTATTTCAAATAAAATAAGAAAAATTACATAATATAATATAACAAATAATATTATAAAAGAAGATAAAACGTGAAAACTTTATCATATTGATCTTAAAATTTAAAATTTGAATAAATTTAAATAACAAATTCAATATGAATATAATAAATATTCTAAAAACTATACACAGACTTGTTCTTAATATTTTATGAGCATTTATTAATTCAATAAATAAGACCTATAAAAAATAAATGGATAAATGTTTATAAAATAAGGTAAGAATATAGTATCGAAAATTAGGCTTAACAATTTCGGCCCTACTTGGCTCGGATTGATAGAGCCATGAGCGGAGGTCGTCCGAGCACGGGTTAGGTCTGGCCGATTCGTGACTCAACCTGAACAAAAATATTACGTTGTTTTATAGATTCTTTAAATAAAAAAAATAAAGATAGGCTGAACTATGGGCCTGTCAGGTCGGACCCGTCGAGTCATCTAATGAGGGGTTAGGTAACCTGACCCTCCAGTCGAAAATTGAAAGGATACTTGTCTTATTAATGCCACGTGTTCCTACTACTTTCCAATACATATATTCCATGTGATGTCCTCCAGAAAAGGACGTGGACACAGGAATCGGAGCCTAATAAGAGCAATCAATAGATGAAAAACCAAGTATACACGTGTCTTTATTGTACTAAAAGTGTAAAGCTAAAGGAGAAGACAGTGGTCCAATGGTTTGAGTGTAAGCAATTGAAAGATAGTGGAGAGAAAGACCCATGGCAATATGGATATGGGCCCTCTCTCGTTTATTGTAGGTTAATAAATAATATCAGACATTAGTAATTAATAGCAATGTTAAACAAAAACAGAAAAAAGAAAAGAAAAGATAAAAGTCCTAATATTTAAAATATATATAGAAAAGGAAAAATAAAAACCCTAACACTAGAAATTATATGTTTCGTCCCAAATTTTGCTCTCCTAATATATTTATTATTTAACTTTAAATGTTATTATTGTATGATTAATTAATTAAATTAAAATTGTTATTTAAGGATCGAACCTAAGATTTTGTTTGAGTTTTAAATTATAAAGGAAGGAAGGATCTTGCTCTATCATAAGATCTTTATGTTAAGACAATTTTGTCTTTAGGGACAATTTTGTCTTTTTCCTATTAAGTGGACAACTATTAAATGTAATTTTAGCTTTTAATAAACTATCAGTTAAGGTACGTAATTTTATCCAATTAAGGGTAATAAAGTGACTCAATAAACGATCTAGATTAACAGGCTAAAATCTAGGTAAAAAATATATTTTTTTTAATGTATATCTGGTTCATATCGATCTTGTGATAGAAAAAGCCTGATATAAAAGCTATAAAAAGGTTAAAGTCTCCGACAGTTATTCATATTAATCGTAAGCATACAATTCTCTAATCTGTTAAGAGAGTGTATATAGAGAAAATTATAAAAAGGCATTAAATCGAGTACCAGTGAACAACTTTCTTAACTGTTCTTGAAAAATCGAAGCTCATTTCGACATTAAAAATTGCTTCGAAATTCAGAATATAACTGAAATAAGATATTTTGGATTTCTTTTATTTTTAGTTTTTACCCTTCATGTATAAAGTAATAGAGTCTGTCATATGTCTTACACTTTATACTGGAAGGATCTTGCTCTGTCACATAGCCGTTAATTTGTTATTATCTCGGTAACCTTTAGTAGAGATTAAATTTAAATAATTTAGACATTACCAAATTCTATAATATAGACATGATGCTCAAAAAGAATTTATTATTTAACTTAAAATTATATTACTATACTAATTAAATAGATAATTTATATTATTTAACTTTAAATTTTGTTACTAATTAATAAAATCAAATTTATTGCTTAAATTTAAATGTTATAGACATTTAGTAACAAATGGCATTGGCAAGGTTGGAGTAAAAGAAAGGATAGAACTTTTCTTTATTGTTAATTAATTAAATTTATTTATTTATAAATTTAAATTATTAGCTAATAAAATAATTTATTTAATTAAAAAATAAATCTCAACAATTCCAATTCATTAAAATGCAGCAACAGTAGCAGGAAGGAAGGATTGACAAACAACTTCCTCACCTCAAATTGAGCATTACAAAAGATCAAAACCCAAGATTTGTACTTGGTAGGCTGCTACTAGAGAAGATCAACAATGAACACAATCAAAAAAAAGGCAAGAAGATGTATTTGGTGCACATATGTGCGTATGAAGAGAGAGACTCGATTGCTAAGAAAAATTGCTGCCATTTTTGAGGTCAACTACGATCACACTAATGTTATCTCTGCTACCTCGAGCCATCGCTAACTCAGCCAGTATCGACACTGCATCAGCCACACGACTTTGGTTCACGATCTTCTCATGGCTCTTCCTTCTCAGCCGCCCACGGAGACACCTTCTCACGATCAAGCAAGCAGCTTCATTTGAAATGACATCCCATAGGCCATCGCTTGCTAGTATAAGGAATTCATCCTTCTCAGTTCGTTCACTCACTGTGACTTCTGGTTTTGATATCACAAATGGTTTCAGATATTCGTCACCTGTGTTACAGAATTAGAGAATCTGCTGGTTAGGAATAGGATAGTAGTTATATTTGATGTTCACTGTCTTGCATGCATTCAAATTCGTGATTTACGAGGTATTACGTGTATCCCAGGATTGATTCTGGAAGAAAAATGCGTTATGCACGTACATGGAAGATAAAGTTATCTTTTGTATACCTATGGATCTGGAAGTGGCAAGAACTCCAAGAACTCGGTGACCTTCCCAGTTTATGACTCGTCCACCGGCGGATTCCACTCTCTCCAACTCATCAGGCCTGTCAGGCTTTTTTTTTTTTTTTAACACAAAAGCTTGTTGTGTCAGCAAGGAAATCATTAATGGAGGTTATGTTCAATCTGGTTCTTTCAGGGAAAAAAATTGATATTACCTTATGATCTACAGACAACGGGATTGCAACACCAGCCCTAGAAAGCACAGCCCTAGAATCACCACAGTTTGCAACCACCATCTCCTCCTTGCCGACCACCGCCACCACCGCCGTGGAACCCATCATTCTATCCTTCATAACCTCCTTATCCATCTTCCCGAAACATTCATTCATCACTTTCTCCCACTCTATTGCTTTTATGTTATCGTTATTTCCCTCCATTGTTATCTCATGCAACAGTACTTTGTGCAATCTCTCACTACATGCCTCCGCCACTCTAGCCCCACCGTGTCCATCATACACACCGAAAAAATCGTACCTTTCTCCAGCGTCTTGCAAGAACCCCAGTTCTACTCTGACGGCGTCCTCCATCTCTCTCCTCCGTCCGATCAATGACACGGACCCATAAGATATGCAACCCAAGCCACTTTTCTCTCTGCTCTCTTCTTCTCCAAAACCAGATAAAACCAGTTCGTTTTTGCACGAAGAATTATCTGCAGAAGCCGACGTTAATGATAAACATATCTCTCTCTGGGAAGAACAATCATTTGTTTTCTCTTCACGAGTAGTCTCGCGAAACGACAATTCTCCCTTAACTAATCCTCCATGACCCTCTTCACCTCCATTCTCATCGGAGATGCTGATGGGCACATCGGTTTGACACGTATACTTCAACCGCCGAATTCTCAATCTCCTCCGGCGAGCATTGATGGTGTTGACCACGGTGAATTGGTTCATATCAGACTCCCCAGTCATAACTCGACAAGACAAGACAAGACAAAACAAAAATCCCTTCAAAAAGTTAAACCTATAACGACCTTCTCATCGGCTTTTGCACGAGAAGAACCAGAGAGAAGTATGAAATAGTGAGACAGAATCCATGAAAGATGGCAGGTGGGGGAGGGGGCAGAGGTGAATATAGAGAAGATAAGTTCGGTCCATTTGGTCAGTGCCACATGGGGGCATTACGTACCTCAAGCGATTGGATTTTTTAGGGGAGAAGGATACGTGGACGATAGAGATGGATGGAAGAGCACGTGGAGCGATTGATCTGTCAGGTCCTGATTCGGTACGGGAGGGAGGATTGGGACCCACACCGATTCCAGGAGCTCTACTGCTCTAGAAACTCGTGAAGTGAAGAAAAGTCTCTTCTGCACCCCACCACTGTGATCAATGTGTCTGTAATTCTGTATATGCCAAGGAAAGTGTTTGACTTAAGTAAGGGAAGGACACGTACGAGATAGTTGTCGGGTCGCGTGTCCATCTCTCACCTCGTACTGTGCGTTAATATCTTTCGTTTGCCTTCGTATCTTCCTTTCTTTCTTTTTCCAATTTTTTTAATAATAAATTTATGTTGTGATTTTAATTAGTCCGCATCATCTGTTCCCACCACTCTATTCTAATCGTATCCTTTAACCATTCGTCTATTCAATTTTTGTAAGTCTCATCTATTAAATAGATAAATATTTATAAAAAATAATAAAAATAGAATAATGAGAACAGATTATTTATTACTTTTAAAATCTAGTTAACAAATTTAATTTAAGATAATCGAATATTAAATGAGCCTAAAATTTTGAGTTTTGAATTAAATTTGGGTTTAGTTGTACTACTTAAAGTCTAAAAATTTTATATAAAATAAGGTTATTTCTAATTTTAAAATTTTAATTAAAAATTTTGATTGAACCTCATACCTAAATTTAATTTATTAAATAATTTATTTAAAATCGAATCGATTTAATTGCAAAAATTTTAAACTGATTAACTTTTCAATTCATTTTAATTAACCGATTAATTTTTAAAAATTAATTATTTTTTATAAGTTAAAATAAATCAGTTATTTTTATTTAATAGTCTCTTTTTTTAATTAAAATTTAACTTTTTTTAAAAAAATATATTTTAAATTTTTAAATTTTATTCTGTTTTTAGTATATATAAAACTGTTTAATTTTTTAAACTTTAGATAATAATTTTTGACCCGAATTTTTAAATATTGCTTCACCAAACTTATACCCTACGACATGCTTAGCATATATTTATTTCACTGATATTAGAAAAATAATTTGTGTGTATTAGAGAGTAAGGCATGTTGTTTGGTGGGAATCTGCCTTGTGTATGTTCAGGCATTTTCAAGACGTTAATATCTTCTCAAGACATCACTTGGTCCGCACGTTTTTTATCAGAGAAACACGCGTGTCAGTGTTTCTTGTTGGTGTGAAAACGTCTTCACAGGATTTTCTTGCTGGAAAGTTCTCAGAGGAACACACAAGTGCCATTTTTTCCTGGAAAATCTTCAAAGAAACGTTCTCGATCTCATGTTAGGTCAAAGATTACACACGAATCTAACAGGTGTCAGTAAACAAAGAGGCATTTGGACTTCATGAGGGAGGTGAAAACAAAAGTTAGCAGGAATCATTGATGTAACATGTAACACGCTCCATTCCTGAAATGATGAAATCCATTGGATTATCTCTATAAACATGATTGCTCTCTCCCTCAGACTAGGGTTCAGATAATTGTGTAATTGTGTCTGTTCTAACCCTGCTTTCTCCTTAAACAATATCATTTTATGTCTATATTTACATATAAAACAATGTCGTTTTAGGGATAAAAATAATATTGGAATAGAGTAATGAACATAGAGGATCTAACGCCCTCATAATAGGCTTAGCCGAGAAATAAATGGTTTTTAATAATAGGGTTAATTGTTAAAAAAATTTCTAAATTTTATCAAAATTTTAATTATAACCTTAATTTTAAAAAACAAATATTCAATATTTTTAATTTTAACATAAACTTCAAAAAGTAACAATAAAATGTTTAAATTTTCAAATTTCTTCAATTCTAGCCCTACGTTATCTATGATTCTCCTAATATTTTTAGCAATTTATTTTCTATTTATTCTTCTGACGCTCCAAACTACTATCGCATTATATCGTACGCATTAGTAAGGTCATCAGAGCTGCGTAATCTGATTTAGGTCCTTTTAAAACTTAACAGAAACACTAAAGTGAAGTTAGAGTTGAAAAAAATTGAAAGTTTGAACATTTTATTGCTACTTTTTGAAATTTGGGTTAGAATTGAAAAAAATAAAAATTGAGCATTTTATTGTTACTTTCTAAAGTTCGGGTTATAATTAAAAAATTGACTTAAAGTTTAGGTTTTTTTAGGTAATTTACCCCCTAATAATACTTTAAAAAGTTAATCTAAAGCTAAAATAATAAGACAAAAGATTTAAAATTTAAAGTTTCTATTAGTATAAATAGTTATAAATTCGACTAGAGATTATCTTATCTATCGAAGAATTGAAAATTTAATTATAAAAATATTAAATAAAACTTAATTGATTTATTTCATTTTATAAAAACCTATTAATTAATAAAATTGGCCGATTAATTAATATGTTGTTTAGTTTTTAACATTAAAAATTATTAAAATAAATCGAACCGAAAAATATATAATTGCATTGAAATTTTAGTCAATTCAAGGACATAATTGAATAGAAAATTTAGATCTCAACCGAAGGGATGACACAAAATATGACTTTTAGCTTCAAAATTTAAATTTTAACTTAAAAAAATTGAAATCCGATCATACTTTATGCTTACAAAAGGAAAAAAAAAAAAATCAAGCTCGAAGCGTCGAACTTAATCCTTATCTTAGATAATCGTCAAACCTATCTTGAACCGTTCCGCTTCCGTTCGCCTACAACCTGCTTCTTTAGTCACTCTTTTTTGCATATATATAAAGATGACAATGGAATCGATCGAACTTTTGAGTTGCCTATAACCCAATCCAACTTAACCCCTTTGCTTTTGCATCTCAAGTCAAACTTAAAAACTCAATGGAGTTCAGTCGATGCCAAGATTACGTTATTTTATTGAATCATTTCGAGCCAGTTCGGTTCGGTTAACCCCAAGTTTGAGCTAGGTGATCGAACCTGATTTGTTGAGTTTGGGTCAGAATATTTGTCTCGAAGGATTCTTTTAACAAGCTAAACAACCAACATGCTGTGGCTGGTTTCTTATTTAGACTTAAAGAGACCAATTAGCACACTGAAGTGGATTGAGAAACCTCTGCATGTTCTGCCGAACTTATCAAGTACTTGATTCATTACCAGATACTATCTTCATTAGCTCTGAACTTAAAAGACAGGTCTCATTTGTAAGTTAAATGTAATAATGCTTGGAAAACAACGAACAGAGACATTTCACATGTAACTATTTTGGTATGAGTTTGCAATCAGACTACTGGTTTCCGAGCAATCAATCTGACAACTTGATGAACTGGTGTCGTCTGTACAATCTCCGGTATTGCTCGAAGCAATTGTTTTGGGATATAGAACAGGCTTGGGAGGCAATTCTAGGAATTCAACATCTGCTTCAAGCATCTCCAGAACCTTATTCATTGGAGGACGATTGGCAGGATTTATTTGTATGCACCATAGTGCCACAATAACCATTTTCTTCACTAATTTCATTTCACATTCAGAGGCATCCTCTGTTTCGAACTTTCCCATAGTTGCTTCCCTGTGAACCCAATCTGGAAAGTATTGGCTTGAATGGTTTGTTTCTGTACTTAGATTCTTCTTTCTCCCAGTCATTTCCATCAAGAGCATTCCATAGCTATACACGTCAGCTTTATAAGAGACACCTCCAATGTTCCTGTAAAACAACTCAGGTGCTATGTATCCTATTGTTCCTCTTATTGCAGTAACAGACACAATGCTGTTGTTGGTAGGATAGAGTCTGGCAAGTCCAAAATCAGAAACTTTGGGAGTGAAATTCTCATCAAGAAGAATATTGTGAGGCTTAATGTCGAAATGTAGAATCTGCATATTGCAGCCTTTGTGCAAGTATTCAATACCACGAGCGATGCCGACAGAGATTTCGAACAACTTTTCCCAACTTAAAGTGGTGAATCCTTCTCTGGAAAAGATGTACTTGTCTAGGGAACCTTTTGGCATGAAATCATTGACAAGAGCACGCTTCGATCCTTCAACACAATAACCAACTAGTCTTACCACATTAAAATGATGAATCCTTCCAATTGTTGCAACCTCATTGATGAATTCTTGGCCGTTAGCATTGGACTTTCCGAGCATCTTTACTGCTGCAAGGTGACCGCTTCGGAGCTTTGCTTTGAATACCGAACCGTAGCCTCCTTCTCCCAACTTGTCCTTGAAGCCATTGGTCATCTTCCTAATTTCTGAGTAAGAGTACCTTATTGGCATGAGATTGTTCTGACTTTGCAGGAATGCTTCAACAGTGTCATACATAGATAAATGCCTCCTTCTCCATGTGTAGAACAAGAACATGACACGCACGGAGAGCATAATACTATCTTTACCATAGTGATTATTCCTGTGAAGAAGGCATCATTTCACAGAACCAAAACAATCACTGTATAAACTAAAAAGTCCAACAGAATTCATATTTAGGCTTCCCCATTTCAGGTTATGGATGAGCAATTTTCTTTAGTTGAAAGTATCATGAGCATATCTGTTAAACCTGAAAGAAAATGTCCCTTACCAATTAACATCAAGATCAAATTTCGCTGCAATGCATCTGCACAAAATAGAAAAGTTTAGATGCTGGGTAGAATTGCAATCTGAAAACAGCCTTCCAAACACAATACTACTGCCATTGGATATTTCTGTGTGTAGTTTAAGGAATTAGTCTTCATATCGAGTAATCCGAATTCAACGGGCAAAGCCTATTAATTCTATTTGATACACTATACTAAGCATCTTATGAAACTATTTAGGTCTCAGTGTTTTCTAGACGTTCGGGCAGGGATTACTCACTTCTCAATATATCACCCAATGTATCCCAGATAACTGCAAGAATTTAGCAAACAATATCATCAGTCAACAGATCACAGCACTTGACTCGTGCATATAGAACTAATATATTTGACAATTCCAGCAATCTATACGAGGAATTGGGTAGAGGAAGTTCTGATTCTTCGTGTCAAACCAAATTCTGTTTAGTTTACTGACAATTTGAACCATTATAGAAGCTTCATGTCAGGAAATCACAGATCACTATCCAACCATACTTATGAGCTCTGTAATTCTACAATTTCAGTGGATTCTCGAAACTAAAATGGCAGTTTAGAGTGAAGAAGATACCTCCTTTTGAGCAGGTTTTACCACCTCTTGACCCATACAAGTAGCAGTATTCTTCTCCTAGGCAGGGTTCACAAACAACTTCATACCAAGCAATCTCAAATCCATATACCAGACCATTATGAACTTCCATGTATGTAACATTTCTATTATCTTTGAATGGCAAAGAGTACATAAACATGCTTTCTATTCTGCAAGAATCATCCACATCTCCTATTCCCCCACCGGTGATGACATATGAGTACTTATCTTCAATACAAGGAGAAGTACTCACATAGAGAGAAGAATCCACAATACGATCACACTTCACAAAAAGCATCACTCTTGATGGGTCTTCGTTTTCAGACCACCTGTTCGTTTGAAATCCATAAGGATCTCTGAAAGTGAAGTTACTGCCACTGAAAGAGTAGGCAGGAACGGAGGAGCAATCATTGTTCTGAACACCAGCGTCCGTCACTCTAAGTGTGAAGTTGTTGTAGTTGATGGATTGTACAAAGTACACGCCATTGTACAAATACAAGACTGTGACGTTCTTAACACAGGATAGTTCATAGAAGGGAAAACCACAGTGTGATGGATCGCTCTGTAACCGAAAAGGGTAGCTTATGTTGTGAAGATTGCCGCACGAAGATGGGGGGCACCGATGATTTTGCTGGCTAATGCAAGTTCGAAGGCAGAGAACGACAAAAACAAAGGTTGGAACACCGGGACAGATATGTCTGAACCTAAACATCTTATCTAGGCCGAAACTCGATTAATGGTCCCTTAACGAAAAACAGAAAAGAAAGAATCTTTGGAACTTTTTATGTTCGATGCAGGTCTAAATAATCATTTTCACGGTGTAATGTAAATAATTTTGACCAGGTCAGAAAGTTTTGATTGTTTATGATCTTAAGCCTTGAACAGATAAGATGGTGGTTGAGAAAGTTGACTTAATGAAACTGTTATATCATTGAATTCTAATTACAGAACGCGGATTATGAAACCGTGTCAGATTCATTGGCTCGATCCTTGGTTGATGGTTACTTCAAGTCAAAAGGTTGATTTTGTGATCCAACGAAAAAAAACAGCAGGTTGGTTTTCTTCTTCGAGCCTCCATTAGAGTATGAGTAGAGATTTTTGACAATTCTTTGTTTTCTTTGAACAGATCCTGTAAAGAACTAAGATCAATCATTTCTTGGCAAGAGCAAAAGCCCCGGAGACATGGGATATTCCTTGGAAATGAAACTCGTTATCCTGTGTTTGTTCTTGCAAGCTCTTGTAGGTTATGGAATCGGCGTTGGCGGCTGTGAAGAATCAAAGTGTGGACGTCGTGGTCCGGTGATCAGATTCCCATTCAGACTTAAAGATAAGCAACCGGAGCACTGTGGCTTTCCAGGTTTTGACTTAACTTGCACAGAGAGGAGTGAGACCTTGTTAGACCTTCCAACTTCTGCAAAACTGCATATAAACACTATAGATTATGTGTCTCAGGCGATTGTTGCTTCCGATCCAAACAATTGTCTTCCAAGACAGGCTCTAAGCCTCAGTTTATCCAATACCCCTTTTGAGTTCCTGTATGGTTTCAGTTATAATTACTCGTTTTTCAACTGTACATCAGAAAACAGAAATATTTACCCGTCATTTCCACGCCTTAGTGCTCCAGGTTATGATGGGTATGCAATTCCATGCCTTGGTGTTCCGGGTTATGATGTGTATCTTTTTCCTCCTTCTGAATCCTTTAGCTACCGTTCCTTGGCGTCCTGCAAAAAGATGTTTACCCTTCCCTCACTTCCCAGTGGCGGAGATAATGTTCTTTATCTGAATTGGTCAAGCCCGGCATGTGCATATTGTGAAGCACAAGGAAAGTTCTGTGGATGG